>JAPYYT010000661.1:0-51069 GCA_030522565.1 Ceratosolen corneri | reverse complement strand
ATCACGCGACGGCTCATCGACGCGCAAACGCATGTAGTACGGAACCCGTCGGCCAAAAAATCCATATAAGACCACACGGCGCATTGTCTACGCGTAATTCATAATTATTGCTAGACCATCGCCATTATTCTTTTTCGGACAATACATGTACAGTTGAACTCACGCACCATTAAAGATAAACCAACACCCGAGCAAGTGCGAAAGTGCGGGACAATATTATAACATAAAACCACGTATAACGTGTAAGCGCGGCAACTACACAGTGCATAAACAACACGCGCTTCGCGTCTTGTGAAGGTGCGGCTCTTCACATTATTATATAAACAAGATTATTATTAATCATATCAAGACTTGAATTCGGTTACTATTATTGTTATTAGATCAATAAAGACTTTGTTGTTATTAGATCAAAAATAAACTTTGGATTGGCATTACAAATGCCTATTTCGCCTACGATTTTTTAACCCTGCTATCTCAACCCTTCCACTATCTACTTCTCCCTCACACCACCACTGGGGAGAATTGACACTCGAATTCGCGCCTGAACACCGTGTAAATACTGATCTTATTTACATATCATCGCCCAAATCAAGGACTCATATATATATCTATAAACACGTTGATTACTGAATATCTGACTTCCCCTTTTTTCCTCTTCGAAACTCTTCTAACAAATAGAAATCTCGATATTTAAGCCTACCTATCAAATTTAAGAGATAATGGAAGATGCAACAGTTACTTCTGACTACGACTTGACCCTTAAAACTAGCCAGTAAACATTTCGACACAAGACTACAGCCCCCCCCCCCAGACCCCCATCTCACTAGACGATAGTAGATATTACATTAAGTTTACGCCTAATCAACACGGTCCCCGTTACGGAAGCATCATCGCCATTACCCAAACATTTCCAGAATCGTGTAAATATATATAAATTTTTACTATGTATTATTTCCACGTATTCAACCTCCCCCCACATGCAATCCGATAACACCGTAGTAGACTTCATTAATTTAATAATTATCCCACCTATGTCTACATCCCCTTATATCTCCTCAAGGGCACGTACATATAATTTAGTGCATTCGCTTAGGAGTCATACAGTCCCGACTACAGTTGCGTCTTCGCCCCGTCCCCTTCTGTGATATCTACATCACAAACAGCATATTAATAATTGCTGAATAGTCAGAGGTAACTCTTCCCTTCATTCCTCTTAACACCCATAAACCAGTATCAATTTACAATTCCCCTCCTGATACCTTTATTTTCTGCCATCTTTATAAACTTACGCAATACCTCTTCTAATTACAATAATATTCTAATTACCTCTAAATTCATTTCACCATATATATAACTTGCTTCAATATTTATTCAATAAACTATATAAACGTACAAATAACTCCGAAGACTTGTTTCTTTGAAACCTATTTCTATCATCCTCTTTCCACTATCCTTCTTTCTCCATCTTTAACTTGGAGAGAGAATTCCCAGGCGTGTTAATTCCCTAACACATCCAGTAACTATGAATGATATTTCGCGGCGTTAAACTTACAACTGACCGCTGCAGTAACAACGGAAGTAACTTTATTAAATCTCATCTTCATACGGAAGTAACTCAATTGATTATAACATCAACGCGGTATTTAACTTACAACTGATCACTGCAAAAACGAGTTTGCTAACTAACCAAAAGTATTTCATACATTTTATTATAACAAAGTTATAATTTTTCCTTCAAATACCTCAACGTATAATTTATAATTATTGACAAGGCATTTAATTTACAGTTCATATCAAGATAATATATTCAAGTTTCAAGTTAATATAAAAACAGCTAAATTTAAAAATTATATTCTACATATTATTTACAATAAACATTTAAAGCAACCTACATAGTTCGAAGACTTTCTGTTGATACCTGCATCTAACTCTTCCTATCTGCTTCTCTCCCCTCACAGCTTGTGGAGAGCTGAGTTTACCTCGGAATCATTCTCCAACATTGAAATTTAACGCAATAAGTAAAATCGAGAAAAATATTTTATAAAAACATAAATTAGATATTTATAAATATCAGTTTTTATACAAATAAAGAGTAGATATTTATATTAAGTTTATAGAACATTTATACAAATATAACAGTTATCTCAAAAAATGACTTTTATACCATACATTTTGTCATTACATTTATTCATCAATTAATATCATTTATGAATATTACAATTAAGTATTATGCACATTATATTGTACAGAGAATATACAAAAAATTTTATTTATCAATTTTTCTTAAAGAGTACTTAAACTTATTTTAATAATACAAATTTTAGAATATAAAGATTTTGAATTATTGGATAGATAATATAACTATAACATATTTTAAAATAATTTTTTTAAAATATTTATATTGTTAAAGTTTTATACGTTACTTATATGTATTGGTCTAACAATAAAAATGTTACAATAATTTTAATACTACTTTGTAGGCATGGTATTATAAAAAATATAGACATCATTCAGCAATTATAAATTATTTTATTATTTAATTTCTAAAAATAAAAATTTTATGTTTCATTAATATACATATATTTTGTTTTAATTTTGTAAAGATACATAGCTTATAAAGCTAATTAAAAAATATGTTTCGAGTCAGGTAATTAACCAAAATATCTCTTACATTTTTATAATTTTAAAGAGTATCACTCCTTTTAGTTTTTACTATTATCGAATATAATAGTCTTTCATAATAAATTAGATATAATTAGATAAAAATTTTATTTATTATAAAACAATGAAAATTATAGTGTAAAAATTCAATAAAAATAATTATATGTTACTTCCTATATTTTTTAATTTCATTAGGATTTCTCCTCATCCAATATTTGACACCAGATTTAATACCAAGCATTGCTGCTCGTGAATTAACATCTCGCTTTATAAAAGGTGAATAACCAGCGATATAATCGTCTTTTAAAGGATCATTTTTACTGCAACCAAGTTTTGTTGGTCTTTGATCAGGCATTGGCTGATCTTCAAATAATATTGGATTACAAGCATGCTTACCACCTTGAAATGTTGGAAGAGAGTACTGTAAAATGAATTGCACAAATATAAAAAAATAAAGATATGCAAGTATATATAATTTATATAAATATCATTTAATTTATTTTGAATTTAAATTTATTTTAACATACTTTATTGTTAAAAATTCATATATAAAATTTAAAAATAAATAATTTATAAATATGTTAAGCAATAGTTTAGATTAATATGATTTTAATTATTTCATATATATAATTTATATTGAATATTAAATTTTTTTACCTTTTTTCCCCTAGAAGTAAGTGGTTTATGAAAATTAATATATATTTGTTGTTTGCCCTCATCGTCTAATAGTATTTTTACTTTCTTTAAAGTTTTATTTCCACAATGAGGGCAAAAAATTTTCGTAACTATGCCTGTTGTTTTAAAACACGAATAACAACGTAAAATGAAAGTTCTCATTTCTTTAATAACTTTTCCTTCTAATGAAGCAATGTTTAATCCTATTTGCATTAAAACATTTTGCATAGCATAATCCATTGTTAAACATGCAACAGTTGCTGGTTTTTCTTTAATTATATCAGAATCCATACGTTTTTTTATATTTATTATATTTTCTAAAATATTTTAATACAGATAAAATAATAAATATATTTAATTTGTTCAAAAATAATTACAAAATACAAACTTGGTGTAATCCAGCCTTCATCATCATTTTCCATAAAAATTTCTTCTTGATCTTCACTATCTAATTTTTTAATTTTTGTATTAATGTTTATGGGTTTGAGAATATTATCAATGGTAATATCTCCACAATCAATTGCTAAATCTGTTGGATCATATTGCAGTTTTTCAAATTTTTTATTTAATTTGTTAAATTGAATTGTTTCTTCATCAGTTGTAGCTATTTTAAAATCAAATTCTATATCACTTTTAGAATTTATTGTTGATTCAGTTACTAACTGTTGTTCATCTGAAATAGAGGAGTTTGAACATTTGCTTAAGCTTTGAGATTTGGATTCTACTTCTATATTGCAGTTTATCTTTTTACAATATTTTTCACTTTCATTAGAAATATCACTGATTACTACATTATCTTCTTTTTTTTCCTGAAATAAAATAAAAATTATATATATTCATACAGTAATTATTAGATTAAAAACAAACAATTTCATTATATATTGAAATTTTAAACAAAATGTTAAAAATTTTTATATGTACAATACTCAAAATATAAATAAGGACATAAATTTACATTATTTATTTTTATATTATTGAGAAAAAAAACAGTAGTTTTATGTAGCTATTACATATCTTTTTTAAATAATTTATAATAAAATATTAAATATAATAATAAACTGATATAAACCTCTGACATATAAAATCCAATAATATTCTTTGGATGATCATTTGAAGAAAGAGCTCTATCATCAATTATTTCCTTCATTTTTTCTGGTTCTTTCTTTAAATGATTTATTCCTACTTTTTCTTTTTCAAAACGATATGTAAGAGCAATGATTTTAATGTCAGTTGATGAGAGACTTCTATAATCACCAGTTTTTTTTGAAAATTCAGTCACTGTAATCATGAGACATATATAAATTTTGTTAATTAAATTGACTATTATAAATTTTATTTGATAAATACCAAATTTAATATCTTCAGGATAAGCATCCTCAACCTTTAGATCATAAGGCAGTATAACTAAGCGTTTAATTTGTCTTTTACTGGTAATTTCATTTATTACGCTTCCTTCAGTTATAATTTTATGACCAATTTCCTAAAAAATTATAATAGTATTTATTACATAAATATGTAAAATATGTACAAAAATTCCTGGGTAATATTTTAACCTGAAAATTTTTAATAAATTTTCGTACAAAATAACAATATAGTTTTTATGTAAATACCTGCAAAGGCGCATTCTTAATAAATGCACTAGTATCTACTATTAAATACTCAATCTTTGATTCTAAAGGCATTTTTCAATTGAAAATATGAACACGTGTTTAACTTGGTATTGTTGAATATTTACGAATATTAGGTTATGTATACGCAATACAGAAGATTTGCATACTATTTTATTATTCCAATTCCTTCTCTATACAAGGGAAAATATATTCAAATAGAAATATAAACATATTTTTTATTATTTTTAAATAATATTTGGTGAAAAATTATTCAAACTTAAAACAATCTTAGAAATTGAATTTGTTTAATTTAGTTATTAATAAAAGTTATATAATTAATTTCAAATAACATTTATATTTTTTATAGTAATTAAAATTTTTTGTTAATTTTAATTTGTAATAATAGTTTCATATAAATTAAAATAAGTGTTCCCACATGTATGTCAAAATTGTTTAGGTAAATTAATTTTGTTTAATGAATGGAATATAAAAATCGTGTAATCACGAACATCTTCCCACACAGCTATGTACATATAATTTTAATTTAATATTATACATGATGTATCAACAATCTTTTATTAATTCGCATACATTTTTAATTTGTAGTAATAAAAAATCTGATATAATTTGAAACTTAATCCTTTTATAAAATTTTTTTAAATTTAAAATTATACAGAATTGTACAGTTTTCTAGAAAATTAATTTTCAATGATTTATGTTTATTTATAAAAATATTTAGAGCATCAAATAACAAAATTCAATTTGTTCATTCAATGACTTTTTATTATAAAAGATTCAGTCACATGAATTCGGTTATTTAAAAAATGTTTTAAACAATGAAATTAACAGTTTGTAATTTCCACCAAAAATCCTTTTCAAACGTTAAGATACATACGCAGTTCTAGGAGGACAACACTTTCGCGTACAATATTAGAAAATATACATGCATATATGTAAGCTTAGCATGAGAGCGGGTCCTTCTATGCATGAACATAATGCAGAGTCAAAAACACAAATGAATTTTATTTGGTACATCACGTGTGAATTCATCACAATAAACGCACTACGCTAGTGACGTACGGCAAGATGGTGGTCGTGATACGACAATGATAAAGTGGCAATAGTAGGTATCATTCGTGTGATAACGCAAATCGTGTGAAACAAAGTAGGAATAAGTACTAATTACATATATAGATGCGTTTCAATTATAGAAAATGAATGTTTGTCTGTAATTCTGAACATAAGATACGGAAAAAATCAATGTGATTTGACCTCGCATTTTTGTGATATGTAAGTGCTTAATTACTTAGTAGATTTTGCTGCAGTTTTTTACTACACTTTTTTTCTTTCGTAAGTGCTTTCAAACAGTAGGTTGACCGTATCAACATCCGTAACTACGACGATTCTTTAGGTTTGTATTTCGTTCAAGGTTCATGGAACGACTTTTTTGCCATTTTCCCACCCTCGCTATTGTACATAAGCGTGGATGATAAGAGAAATTCCATTAATTTATATACACGTCACTACGCGAATGAAATACGATCAAGTTGAAATTTCTACTATATTAAACTTTTGAGACGTTTCGATTTGGTACATATACATACGTATTAGGTAATTACATACATCTACATAATATTTAAATTCATATAAGGTGATAAAAAACTTTTTCGCAATGGATGAATGTTTATCATCACATGTATGCACAATTGTTAAGTTATCTACAGAATATAATAAAAGGAGGGATATATTTTATAAGGAACAAGAGTGAATTATAATTAGTCAATTTATGTGTTTAATTCGCATAGACTGTTAATAGTGATAAATGGAAATAAACTGTCAAATAAATAAAATTAAAGCATATGTTGATTGTTAACATTACGCTTTGCAGTTTTTTTCATTAAAGAATTTATGCTTATTATATGTTATTTGTACAGACTTCTAATATATAGTTTATGGATTTATGATAATTCATTGAAGAGATACTTCTCTTTGTCATCATTGAATGTAATTAAAATTTGTTATTAATAACATATTAACAATTAAATAGCAATAGCTTTGATAGTGATAAAATTGTTTCAGCTGCAGATGCAGTTTAAAGTAGGTAAAAATGTTATGAATAGTTGCATTAGGTAAATTGAAACACGCTATCCAAAAATTTACCATGTCTACTTATGAAGAGGATCCATCAATGTCAGGATTTCATCAACTTAGCATTACAAGTAAAATTAGTTATTTATTAAATTGATTTTTGTAATTTGTCTATAATATGCTTACTCATGGTTATATTTATAAAAGTTAAAATATAAATTATACAGTTAAGGTTATATATCAAATATTTTTTTTACTTTTATACACATAAATTATGAAAATAATAAAAATAATGAAACATGAATTAAAATAAATAAAAACTATAAACAATAATATTAAAGATACGAATCAATCAAATAATATAAAATTTTAACATGAAATTAATTGGATTAAAACTGTTATTTAAACAAGAATAATGTTTGGAAAAAAATATTATGGGTGCAATAAATATATTTTAATTAATTTATAAATTACATTTTAAATGATTTTAAAAATTGATCAAATAATTTATTCAGATATTTAGATAAATAATCATTTAAACTTTTGATTTTTATTTATTTTATTTAGAATAAAAATTGAAATTACATATAATTATTGAAAAATTTTATGTATGTTATAACACTAAGAATTTTATATTATTATATATTTTAAAAGTGATATAATTATATTTGAATAATATAATATTTTTAATTTATATTTTAATACATAAATAATTTACATACCAATTAATATTTTATTATTACTAAATTAACTAAATTAATATTTGCTTATACTATTTTATTTATTATTATATAAAATGTATTGATGTTAAACAAATGAATGTCTTTAAATTACTAATAATTAAGTTACAATTTTAGTTTATTAAACATTTTATTTATTAAATAGAAAATTTGTTTGTTATACTTCATATTATATTTAAATTAAAAATGCTTCTGTTTAATAAATTTAGTTTAAACAATAACACTGTAAATGAAATATAAAAAAAGATATTGATTTTAATAATTAAAAATAAATAAAATTCAAAAATAGAAAAAATAAAATGTTGAAACTGAATATTACACAATATTTAATTTTATATATTAATGATTAAAATTTTAATGGTAAAATTTAATTATATGGTTTTTTAATACAAATTAGTTTTTAATATGTATATATTTTAAATATATTTTCTGTTTTATTCTAGTTGAAACAGCAAGTTTAAAAAGTTCTTTTTTTTTAAAACCCAATCCTTATATTGAATTGTCAGTGGATAATAAAAGTCCACGAAAAACTGAAGTATCTAAATCAACATTACAACCAAAATGGAATGAAGAATTCACAGTTCTAGTAACACCATACTCTTATTTACATTTTCGTCTTTTAGATCACAGTTCTTTTCGTAAAGATACATTGATTGGTGAAAAAAAAATCTCTCTTTATAATGTTTTATTACACTATAATGGCAAATTGGAAAATTTAGAGCTTACTTTAGACTTATTATCAGGAAATCAGCACGAGTACGTTCAACCTAAAACCAGTGATTTAATCACATTATTTGATAGACTTAGAATTGATATGAATACAATTGCTCCTCCATTTAATCAAAGATCAGATCATGCTGCTTTTGGTAATACAAGTCAAATGTCTATATCACCATCGTTCCATCCGACTGCATCTCTTGGTTAGTAATTCCTTTATTTATAAAACTTATAATATAAAAAGATAGATTTTTACTATGTATTTTGGCACTTTAAATGTGGTTTAAAAATTAATGCTAAAAAATAAGTAATAATTCAATTTAAACATTTTTATGCAAATGATTTTCGAAAATACAGTTGTCTTGTGTTTGTGTCTAAGTTTTAAAATTTAAATAAATAAATGAAAAGAACATTTATTTTTTCTTTTAATTAATGCTTAGTTTTTGGTTCAGTTTTTCTTAAGTTTTCCCAAAATTATTTTAAAAGTTAGTATTTTACAGCATCTAATAATTAAATAAAATCTACAGTAAATAATTTTGATAAATCAATTAAACATATGTTATTATAATACAGGTGCAATAAACAATGATGCTGCAAGCAATCACATTATCATAGATGAAGGTGTCAGAACCCGTATGCGGTCACAAGTTATAGAAGATATAGTACCTTCTATGATTCAACCATTGATGTATCGTAATTCATCAAATAACTTTCAAGATTGTAACAGTGCTGGTCAGTTGGATAGTGAGCCAAGTAATGGTAGAGCTGTAGCAGTATATACTCCTTTCTTTTCAAATGGCACTATTAGCAGTGATAACAATGGTGCAGGTAACAGTGTATCACCAGAAACGAATTTTTTACCATTGATTCAATCACCTGCACAACCATGCTCCTCTAATATAGCTAACGATGTTGAAAGTATACCTCAGGAGGAACCTCTACCAGCTGGTTGGGAAATGAGGCATGATGTTTATGGTAGAAGGTAACAACTACATTGAATAAATTTTAAATTGTTCTTATTCTTTTTTTGTATAAAAATGTTAAAACATTATATAAGTAAGAAAATTAATTTAATTTATTTACTAAATTTTTTTTGTTTTTTTTTATATTTTTTATATTTTATATATAAATTTTTTTAGATATTATGTTGATCATAATACACGTAGTACATCCTGGGAGAGACCACAACCTTTGCCACCAGGCTGGGAAGTTCGACGAGATATGGGAGGACGAATTTATTATATAGATCATAATACAAGAAGTACTACCTGGCAAAGACCAAATTCAGAGAGATTACAGCATTTTCAACACTGGCAGGGTGAGAGACAATATGTAGTTCAACAAGGAAATCAACGATTTCTTTATCCACAGGTACTTCTTAACCTTTTTACAAAGTTTATATATTTGTTTGTATATTTAGTTTGTTTATATGCTAGTTGTAAAATCTGTAAAATAAATTAAATTGTTACAAATATTAAATTAAATATTAACTTGTAATTAAATTTAGATTTTTATTTACTGAAAATGTACTAAGTTAAATAAAATTAATTTAATGATTGAATTTAACAAAAATAAATCTATTAAAATAATTGTAAATTATTGCTGTCTTTAACATTCATATTTATTTAAAAATACGAATTTGCTGAAACTAATTTATGACTTGAGAGATATTAAGTTAAATTTAATACTAGTATATAAATTAAATATATATAAATCTTTAATATTTGTATTGAACATCAAAATTCTATTTTTGAAATAATTTAATTTCTCAATCTGAAAATAAAAACCTAAAGTTAATATGAAATGTTATAACATATTTAACTTACAAAACATAAATGAAATGCTTGTATTATTTAGTCGCATCAAACTGTGGCAGCAGGACCATTTACATCAACTGCTGATGAGGACGACGGTCTGGGTCCTCTGCCTGCTGGTTGGGAACGACGAAGACAGCCAGAAGGTCGCGTATATTACGTTAATCATAAGAATCGTACGACACAGTGGGAGGATCCACGAACGCAAGGTCAGGAAACAATGGACGAGCCACCGCTACCGTATGGCTGGGAGATTCGGCTGACTGAGGACGGTATGCGATATTTTGTTGATCATAACACAAGGACAACAACATTCCAGGATCCGAGACCGGGTGTGCCCAATGGGTATATTTATCTTTCTTAGCATTTTTTCATTATTTTAAAAGTAAATTAATGTACATTCTAACAATCCAATATTCTATTCCATGTTTCAAAATTCATTTAATATTTTATGTTTTATTTTGGAAAAACCGTAGTTATATTAAATTATAAACAATACAATAATGTAGGTAATCTTTAAAATATGACTATGATAATTTTTTTAGAAATAGTTATTTAATATTGCAAAGTATATTATTAAATATTTTACACATTTAAAAATTTCTTTTTAATATTTATTAATTCTGAATATAATCTGTATTTAGAAATATCCATAATCAAAATTAATATTTTTCTATATTTTCAATACATTAATTAGCCCATACGATCTTCAATTTTCTAAAAAATAGTATTTAATTTAAAATACATTATTTTTTTTTATTTTAGACCAAAGGGAATGTGTAGAGTGCCTAGAGCATATGAAAGATCATTCCGTTGGAAGCTGTCTCAATTTCGCTTTTTGTGTCAAACCAATGCATTTCCTAATCACATTAAAATTAGTGTTAGTAGACAAACGTTGTTTGAAGACTCTTATCACCAAATAATGAATGCTGAAGCTTTCGCTCTTAGACGTAGATTGTATATACTTTTTAAAGGAGAAGAAGGTTTGGATTATGGTGGTGTATCAAGGTAAGACATGGATACATACAAATAAGTTTGCTGTAATTGGATAGTTTTATTTTTAAAAATTGAAAACAAAATATCAAAATAATTACTTTTTATTTTACAGAGAATGGTTCTTTCTTCTAAGTCATGAAGTTCTTAATCCAATGTATTGTCTTTTTGAATATGCTAACAAAAGCAACTATAGTCTGCAAATAAATCCAGCATCCTACGTAAATCCAGATCATTTAAATTATTTTAAATTTATTGGAAGATTTATAGCAATGGTATCTTATTGAAATTTTATACTTATATCACTTTGCAATATGTAAAATATTCATTTTAATATTTTTAGGCCCTTTATCATGGACGATTTATTTATAGTGGATTTACAATGCCTTTCTATAAACGTATGTTAAATAAAAAATTAATAATGAAAGATATTGAATCCATTGATCCTGAATTTTATAAGTCACTTGTTTGGATAAAGGAGAACAATATTGATGAATGTGGACTTGAATTATATCATAGTGTTGATTTTGAAATTCTTGGTCAAGTAATTCATCATGAATTAAAAGAAGGTGGAGATAAAATCAAAGTTACTGAAGACAATAAAGAAGAATATTTAAGGTATAATTAATTCAGAAACGCATTGAATAGCAGAATTTTTTTATAATCTATAATGAAATAAAAATATATATTTATTACTATCAATTTATTTAATTTTAAAAATTATAGGCTAATGACTGAGTGGCGAATGACAAGAGGTATTGAAGAGCAAACCAAAGCTTTTTTGGAAGGATTTAATTCTGTTGTACCTTTAGAATGGTTAAAGTATTTTGATGAACGAGAACTCGAACTTATGTTGTGTGGTATGCAAGAAATCGATGTGGATGATTGGCAAAGAAATACTATTTACAGACATTATACACGTAATAGTAAGCAAGTTTTATGGTTTTGGCAGGTTTGTTTTAATTTTTAATTTATATTACTAAAAAGCAAATGTAAAATTATTTTTTTAATTTATATTAATTAATTAATTATTATTATTTAGTTTGTAAGAGCAGCAGATAATGAAAAGCGGGCAAGGCTATTGCAATTTGTTACTGGGACATGTCGAGTTCCTGTTGGTGGATTTGCAGAATTAATGGGTAAATTACAAATTTTTAAATAGTATTTTCACAATTGAGTTCTCATAAAGTATTGATATTTAAAAATTTTTTTTTTATCTCCTCTAATATTAAATGAATTATTATTATTGAAAATATAATTAGATATTTAAGTAATTATGATAATATATTAAAGTTTATACTATATTATATTCATTCATTTATTTTATATTATATTATATTCAAATATGTTTTAAATATATTAATAAAAATTTGAAATATTATTAGTTTTTAAATTTCAATGTAAATATTAATTATGTATATCTTGTAAAAAGATTCAAATGTATGCTTTTATTAGAAATATTATCACTATATTATATTTAATAGTATAGATAAATATAGCATTTTTTATTCCACATGTTATAATCCATTAAATTAATATTTTCTATAATTATGTTTATTTTTATATAATAATTGCAAACACAAGGAAGTAATGGTCCACAGAGATTTTGCATTGAGAAAGTTGGCAAGGATACATGGCTACCAAGATCACATACATGTTTTAACAGACTCGACTTGCCACCCTATAAAAGTTATGATCAAATGGTGGAAAAACTCAATTACGCTATTGAAGAAACAGAGGGCTTTGGTCAAGAGTAAACAATATGCATCTCTGTGTACATTAATATATTGAGATTTAAATTTCTGAAAGTAAAAGATTACTGGTTCCTTATAATTTGAGCTTTGCACCATCTAATATATTTCAATTTTTATGAATTTAAATATTAAGTTCAGTCTGATTTGAATCAATAATAGTTCGTAAATTGTTTAAATTAATTGATACAGAATCAGAACTAAAACCTCAATTAAAGAAGTTGCAATTTAATGGAAAGTTCTATTTTATCATTGTTGTTAATACTAGGACATTATAAAAAAACACATTAATAAATATTGATCACATTCGTATGTGTTTATTTATTAATTATATTTAAATAAATCTTATTTTTATTTTTACTAATAATTTTAATTGTACTATATTTTTGAGAACGTTTGTATTAATATACTTAAAAATTTATAAAACGAAAAAAACAATTTCTATGTATAATTAAATACATACAAAAATTAAATATAAATAAAACTTTTAAAAACGCAATTATTTAATCTAAATGAAAGAGTGGCATATTTTCACTTCCATATTGAAACATTTATAAATTAAGATTTGTCCAATGAATTTACAATTCAAAACTTCTTATTGAAAAATATTGTCACATTATTTAAATATATTAAAGTATATCGATTGCAATTTGACAGCAGACTAAGCCAATGACAGGGCATGCAAAAGCATTGGCCCTTGATGAATGATTGGTTTTTTCTTTTGAAAACACGAATATATAGCGTATATGAGCATGTATATAAATATATATAGTCGATGTTTGTAAAGGGAAGCCACTATATTCTTCCTTGTTCCTTTGCGATGATGTGTATAAAATTATTAAATTAAGCGATTGTTGTTAATGCTATTTGTACACAGTTAAGTATTATATGAAACCGAATTTCCATATTTTATTTAATTTTTTCCTCCGTACATAATTAAATTTTGCATATCGTTGTAAGCGTTCGATAAAAACGAGTATTTTTTAAAATTCATTTTTATTTTCCTTGTTCAAGTTAAAATTATTTCTATACTGTAGACTTTTTCATGTAAAAATTTTAAAGTATTTATTTGCATATTAGAAATGGTAATTTTGAATCATCTAAATTATTGTATGAATAACTGTAAACAATAACATGATAAGTAATGTAAATTTTTAGAAAATCTTTAAAATAGATATTTTTATTTTAAGTATATATGGACTTCAAAATTTTTATATTATGTAAATATGTCCAAGTTATTTTGAGGGTAAAAGATCACATATTATCATAAACACATTTGAAAATGTATTCAATACATACAGAATTTGATATGAATTTCATAAAAATTTTTATTAAAATGTAATTATTTCAAACTTACCCTCAAAACTTGGAAATATTAATTAAAAATTTATTTTTCATGTATATCTGTGGTCTCATAAAATATAACGAATGGCATACTAGGTAAAACTTAATTTTATCTAGTTGAGCTATATTTGCACGTTATATGGTAAACGACATAATATTGTATGCTGTCTGGAACAATTGAAGTTATTTTGATACCACCAAAATATTAGTTGGATTATTTTATATATTTAAATATGAATTTAATTTTCGTCGCACTGCAGCAACGCATTTCATACGTTAGGAAATTACTTTTTTCAATTATTTTTTCAATCAATTTTTTATTTTCAATTATATTTTTAATCAATTTTTCTTTTACACAAAACCAAAGTTGTCAAAGAATATATATATTTGCAGTAAAAATAAAATTAATGTTCGCATTGTAAGCATATTTATTCCTAAAATAATAATTAGTATATGTATAAACTTTAAAAGAAATTGAAAAAGATAACACTATTGAAGTAATTAAAAAATATTTGAAAATTAAATAATTATAATAAACAATTTTTTATTGCTATGGGTCATTTATAAAAATGAATATGAATAATTAATTCCATCGATTATATATCAAGAAATTTTCTGTAAAATAAAATTAGTACATGGATGAAAGTAATTTATCAAATTTTAAAGAAATGAAATATCGTACCTGTGTTACAATTGCTATTACAAAATGACCTGTACATATATAGTGTATATGTTTAAATGCATGTACAATGTATAATAGCAATCTCATATAAAAGCTGATGCTTGTATTAAAATTAACTAGTGGTATAATCAAATGAATACTAGCCGAAGTATAATTCTTTGATAGTAAAAAGAAATATTACCATTAGTATAGAAGCATGTATATACCAGAAAAATGAATGTCATAAAATGCGTGAACTTTCAATATGCATGTGATTATTTAAAACAGAGATGAATAGTAAAACGATGTAAACACATTTTTTCACTAAGAATCTATTTTTTGATTAACTAAATTTTTATGTATTGTTCATATAACTCAATGTACTGGTTAAAAAAGTATATTAAAAAGAATTTGAAAAGTATTTATATTATAATATAACTGAGCTCATAATTAAAATTAGTTTAAATAATTTAAGAAAAATAAAATTATTTCAAAGTAGTGTACATCAATAAAGTACATATATTATTAAATAAAATCACATATTAATTGCAATTTTCCTCAAATACAATAACTTTATGTAGGTATTTTAAATTTGAACAATAAAAGAAATTTTATTTTCTTGAATTTTTTTTTTATTTTCAATTTTACATTTTTTAACCAGAAACATCAGGTCAGTTTTACGATATCGTTTGTAATTAGGATTTTTTTCACAAATATGTAATTAATTTTAAGTAAAATTAAATTTATTATTATTCAAAGCATATAGTTTTAACATCAAATAACTTTACAATCAAAGTCAAACAATTCTTGTAACATTTTATTTTTCGATTTTATGTATATTATAAAATTAAATAAGGTAATTTACATAAATAATTTCACTATAATTTTATTTGCATGAAAGGTAAGATTATATATCTTTTTTTCACTAAAATTAATGGTTGTATATCCTCAATTCTTCCTAAATACAAATAATAATGATTTCATTATATTATTTATATTTTATTTTGAAGTGACAAGATACTTATATTTATAGTTAAAAACTATCTATAAATTTATAAATCCATTATAAACTAATATTATAATTTTTAATATAATTTTGGATTAGAATCTAAAAATTTTTACCATAGAAAATCTTCAAGACGAACATTTGAATGCTTTGGTGTTTTTAAATATCCTAACCATTTCTTATCAAATCCATCCAATTCATCTAAAAAAAATGTGTAATTTAAGAATTTACTACTAGCTTTCAATAATAAAATCAATGTTTTTAAATAATTAGTAAAGATATTTACTTTCGTTCATATTGATTATATTTTCTGTTTGCTCTTCAGATCCATCTTTAGCTTTTTTTTTTATTATAGTATGTTTTTTATCTCCTATTTGTCTTGTTAGGCTAGTTTCTTCGTTACCATTACTATCTTTAACTGTACGTCGTTCTTCAATGCTTCCATCTTGTCTTTGAATTATTTGTGTTGAAACGCTTTTTCCAAATGTAAAATTTTTAACAGAAAATTGTGGTTGTACTGCTTCTGATTTTGAGGGAGTTTTCCATATTTCTGCTAATTCACCTGATTTAATCCTAAACAATGTGCATATTAATATGACAACAGTAACAACAGCATTAATAATCATATTATAGTAATCTTATTTTATATTACTTAGTTACTTTACTTACTTTCCATCTAAATCAGAATCTACTTTTTCAATATTTGAATCTAGTATTTCATAAGAAGGTTTCAGTAAAGTATCACAGAGTCCTTTATTATTTGATTTTGCATCAGGTAGTACAAATATGCTTGTAAAATTATCATCTGTATTTATATAACATAATGAACTTTATTAAAAATTATATTTAAGCCAAATTTATTTATAGAAAATTTAATCTGTACTAATTGTGTTAATATATATTTTTTATTTTATATCACTTAAAGTGTGCACCTTGTTATTCAGTATTTTTATATTTCTAAACATTCATAAAAAGAAAAAACTTACATGCAAATCCTGGCTCTGTTGCTCTATATTCAGGTTTCATTACTTCATCACGTGGTCCCATACCATTTGATCTTCCATCTGATATTGAAAATTCCTTCATACAATTATCATCTATTTAAATAAAACAATAATTATCAATCATTTTAATTTAAAAGATGTTTTATTATAATAATATATCTTAGTAGTGTTTATAACTAAATATTAAATAATAAATAAACAATAAATAATTTGAATTTAATAACATTTTAATTTGAATAAAATTTATCTTTATGTGTAAGTAAATTTTTGTACCTGAATATATGACAATGAATTTAAAAAATTTCTAATTTTACAGGAAATGAAATATTTACTAAATCTATAATATTATATACTAAATTTTGTATTAACTAATATCACAATTAAAACAATGATTATATTTTGTAGCATTAAGATTATTCATTAAAATTTCAAAAGGTTATGAATAAATTTGTACAAAGTTTTATTTCCTATCATATTTTTTTAAATTCACATAGTATAGATCTAAAAATACTTCATTTTTATGATTTCATTATTGTATAAATTAATTCATTACTTCATTTGTATGAAATTTCAACTACATATTTTTCTTTTTGAGTTTAAATAATGATATATATGACTTATAAAATCCAATTTCAAAATATGCATTCATTTTTTGATAATTTTGCTATTTTTTAAATATAAAAGTTTTCTATTAAGGTAAATATGTAATTAATTATTCAATTAATAAATTTATCCACATGTAAAACATTTTTTAAGGTATCCTAACTACATAAACTATTATATTTTAATATATATAATAATAATGGTATATATTTAATATTAGGCTATTTAGAAATTTAAAATTTTTTAGGTGTTTATATGATACAATAATGTAGATTTGATAAGAATATTAAAATTAAATAATAAAAGAATAGTAAAATTGTATTAAAATTGTATAAAAAAAGTATTAAAATTAAAATTGTGAATATTAAAAATGTAATATTATATGTAAATGTTTGCATATAAATCTGTAGGTAGTATATACAAATTAGAATTTTCTACTAAAATTATTATGTTAACGTTATAAACAACTATATTATTTAATCTATTTTTTTTAATTCTAAATTCAATATATTTTTATTTTAATATTACTTGAACAAAATTATTAAAATAAATTTGTTTATTATTTCGAAAAATAATCTTTTACTATATTTTCTTTATATATAAATAAAAATACCTTATTGTTCCACAAAATTGTTTAATATTATATATAAAGTGTAATTTTATATATTTACCTTCAAAAGGTATGAAGATATTTGTTCTATTTCCATAATTCTTTCCAAATCCATCAAAACTAAAGAAACTTTTTAATAAATATTCCATTTGGGCCTCAAAAAAACGAGTAATTTCAAAAGGATTACTGTCTACTTTAAAATTATATCTATTCATTCGATGTCTACTGTTAGATACAGAAAAATCATAAACTATAGATAAATCTAAAATTGTAATGACTTGTACATAATAAATAATTACCTAAAATCACAAACATCATCTTCATCTTCATCATTCTGCCAAATGGGATTCCTGAAACTATCCCTGTACTGATAATTGTCTTCGAACCTAAAATCAATTTAGTACAATTATAAAGCTCTTAAATGGCATTTCCTTTAAATGTACATTTGTTAGTAGCAATTTAATTTTATTTATATAATTTAATTAATTTGTGTGACACCTTGTGTAAGAAAAAGAAACAAAACAAATCTTAGAACATACGTATAACAGAAGCAAAATACAAGGTTGATAATACGAAATATAAATTTTTTTGTAAAAGCATATATATATAAGTATATATATATATATAAAATTATATATTATAACCTGTTTGGTGGCTCTTGTATATTTTCTTTATTAAAGATGTTTCGGAAAAAATCTAAAAATGGCATCTTTTTCTTTTCTTCTTTATAAAAAAGGGATAATCTAGGATTGCATCAGTTTTATTCGCGTAATCTATCTGACTTTACTATTGTACTCCTAATCACTTTAATTTTGAACACTCTAAAGTCCGTGCACTGATCATTCGAGACTTCGAGAAATCTACTTTTGCAATATGTTTAAAATTATAGACACGGTCTATATAGGTCTAGAAAGCTCAAACTTTATTGAAGTTCAGAAATTACGTCAAAAAATAATAAAAAATGGGGAAACGTATGTAGTAGTATCTATTAATCTAGATTATTGATTAAAAATACGTTATATAAGTTTGATTGGTACTTATAAATGCACGGAATATGTATGTAATCGAACTTTACATACATTTTAAGTAATAATACACAAAATATATTGAAGTCAAATTTTATATTAATTATTTTTGTTCACATGCCAAGATACATAAATAGATAATATATATAAAAAAATTGACCTTAATATTTTTAAATATTCAAAAATATATGAAAAATATTTTTATAATAATTAATTTATTTATTTATTTAATACTATTTACGAAATCTATGTGTACAAATTATATTATTATATCATATAAATCATATATTAGTTACATAAAATATTAAATATAAATTTATATTAATTATTTAATATATATTAATTACAAATTTTTACTTACAATGAATAAAATCATTTTATAATTTCTTATATATTAAATTATCTCAAAGATATTTTATATTCATTATTTTTATAAGATTTATATTTTTTTATAGTTTGGCAAATGAAAAAATAATCAAAATCATACATATTTAAAAAAAAGTATCGTCATAAAATTATTTAGTTTCTGATTACCTCTACACAGTTTACATACAAACGCCAATGAAATGAAACTTCAAATTGTGTCAACAATGATCAGATGTGCTTCCATTACTGGAATTAAAGTTTTGTATACAGTATTTTCTTGAATGTAATATTTGAATACAATATTTAAAGTAATTCCAGTAATTTAAATTTTCATAGCTGTGACACATATTATAAAAGAATTTAAAAATAAATACATTGAAACTGTTTTTTTATTATAAATACATTTAATACAAGAGCTTAAAGGGTATATATTATAAATGTCGTTCTTATTTTAATTATAAGACTAAGTAAAAGTAAAAAATATTTATACTTAAATACGAATTGGAGTTATATACTTATTTGTTCATATTAAATAATTAAATAAAATAACGTTTTGTTTATAAATTTATATAATGATTGTTATGTTCATATGTTAAATAGGATTCATTCATTTTGAAAATTTAATAAACCATATGTATTGAAAACTAATTTTTGATATGACTTATATTATTTTAAAAAGTTACGTTTATCTGAAAATTATGATGTTAATTATTTGTTATCAATTATTGATTTTGTAAATATCAATATAAAGCTAGAAAAACTAAAGCTTATTAATTATACTAATCTAAAAATAGGAATATAAATTTTGTTTTGAAGGTTATGTCAATATGTAAATTTATTTTAATATATTTTCAAACTGAGGTTTATTTATTCTATTATACTCATTCAAACAAATGTAATTAATAATAATTAATAAATATAAAAATTGTATAAGGTATTGTTATTTTTTAAATTCTATATTGTTTATAAATTTCTAATTTTTAGATTGTATAAATTAACAGTTTGTAATATAAAAATTAACTGTTATTAATTTTCAGATTGGATTTAAATTTAATATGCATATAAATATTATAGCAAAATGAATGGAATTACTGGACAATTTCGAAAAACAACATGGGATCCAATACTTATAATGTCACAAATTATTGCAGTACAAAGTGTCATGTATTTTATTCTTGGTATTTGGATTATGATTATTGCTACTTTATTAGGTACTACGAAATCTCTAGATTATGCCTTCCAATATAAAGAAATTCATGTTCGTGATTTTAGTGGATACTTTGTAATAATCATATTTATATTTAATTCTGTAATTGGTTCAATAGCATTATGGTATTTGGTGCAAAGGACAAAACAATGCATGGATTTTGCATGTACAGCACATTTGATACATCTTATTTGCTGTTGGATATATAACGGAAATTTTCCAATAACTTTTAGCTGGTGGTGTTTAAATATTATTAGCACAAGTATAATGTGTGTTTGTGGTGAGTTTTTGTGTATGAAAACTGAACTAAAGGCAATACCCCTTAGCATGAACAGTCAAAAAACAGCTTTATAAAATTGTTTTTTATATTCCTACGATTTTTTAAAAACGTTTTTATTTAAACATTTAATATTTATATAAACACTAAGCTATTATAAATAAAATTATGCAAATTAAATAAAAATTAATTTTATATAATTATACTTATAAAAAATTGTTTCATTTTTGTACTGCATTAGTAACACAAAGTAATAAAATAGCGTGGACTTGTTTAAATACTATTTTATTCACATAATTTTCAACTATAAATTTTTTTAATTATCCTTGTAGAACCTTATTCCGCAATAGCCACATGTATGGTTACCAGGCTGATCCTGTAATAAATAAAATTAATTATGCATGTGTAAAGATTTATATGAAATAACTTATTAACATAAAATTTTAATTTATATTAAACTTTGAAAAGTACATTAATTTTTAAGTGATTTTAAAAGTTATAATAAGTCTTTAACCTTTAGATTATATTTTAAAAACAGAATAATCTTCAATTATTTTTTCATATTTAAATTAATTAATTTGTGCATAAAATATCATTTTCAATGATTTTTTCCTTTTTGTAATTTGAATACAAATTTTAATTGAATGAAATACAATTCTTACTAAATTGATATAGACTTTTGGATGTCCAAGTAATTTATCACCACCATCGCAAGATACAATTCGCTCCTTTACACATTTTGGAGGCTCGTCAGCAATTAATTTAATTGCCCAATTTTTATTTACTTCCTTGTGTTTTCCAATGAATCTTACATTTCGATAATCTTCAGGATGAAATTGCTATATAATGATTAAATTTAAACAAGTTTCATAATTATAATTAGCGTAATAGCTCCCAAAATTAATAAGTATTTAAGTTAATTAAAAGTAATTATTAAAAATGCAAAACCTAGGAAATTAATGACGCAACTTTTTAGTTGAATTCGTGTTCATTTATAAATGAATTACTAAATTCTGTTAACCTGATTAGTGTGTGTTTCATCATTTGGAGGTGTCCATGATGCAAAGGACCGAGAAAGTGACATGCATTTAAATTTAATTTGACTTTGTAGTAAACAGACGAGACTTCTATTCGCCATTTTTCTATTCTGATTTTACTTATAAATTAGATATTTTCTGATACATACATATATATTTATTTTAAACTTTCAATATGGTTGATTGCCGGGAGAAATTCAAAATTTAAATTATCCAACCTTACGTGAATAAATTATTTGAATAATATAATATTTATTAAGATTTATTTATTAATAAGCGATATTGTGATTATTCTGACAAACCAAATTATTAAATATATATTGAAGAATAAAAATAAAATGTTTCGTATATATATGCAATACTACACGTTTGAATAAATTGAGTAGTAAGAATGGTAAATTTTTGACATAAATAATTGATACGTGCTATTTAAAATTCACACGTTTAGAAAACTCTCTCCCTCACTCTTTCACTTACTAAAATCTTATCAATAAGCAAATTAGTTCTAAGTGCTTTCAAAAAAGTATAGTTCAAACTTTTAGATATGTCCAGTTTTTTCTTCCGTTTTATAGTCTGTTTAGACTTTTGTTAAATAAAGGACAGAATTTAAGATTTTGTTATGTAAACTTAGTAGATTATACGTAAAACAAGGAGTTATGATGATGACATAGCAAATTTGGTCAGACTTTTTTAAATATTAAATAAGCCAGTGACATTTTCGAATACATACGAGTATATTAAATATTTTCTAAAGTAAAATAAATAAATAAATGTATATATATTATTTTAACTAATTAATGATAGTTTTTAATTTAAAAAATAGTGTTAATAAATTTATGTTTATTTGTTAGAAATTTACAAATTTCTATTAATATTATATTATTATTAAACATACTGTGAAAATTCTACTATCAGTTTGAATGTTAAGTAGTTGTTTGTAGTAGTTTAAACATTTTCTTCTCATCCACTTACTTTTATATTGAGATAAAATAAGATACAAATATATTACTATTGTACTTACATAAAAACTTTTTAGAAGTATCTATTTTGATATAATATGCTGTAATATTCTTGAGCCACTATTAATTAGCAATATAAAACTTTAAATTGATATTTGATACTTTTAATGGGATAAATGAAATTTTATTAAGATTTTATCAGTCTTTATCAAGTAATATTGATAAAAGGTCTTATGTTTATTTTTCTAAAATAAAATTTAATTAAAGAACTTCTTACTGGTATTTTTAGTATACTACATGTAATTTACATTTTCGCGCTCCGACGGTGGATGACAGAAAAATCAGTTGTATTTTATTACAATATCAATAAGGTTTTGGTCATTTCGTTTGCACTTTGCCGATGTTGGCAGTAGTGTGAAGTTATGATATTGATTATTGTATTTTATTTTTAGTTCACAATTTTCAGGTATTTTGAACTATTATGAGAATAACTTTGTGATGCAGTTTTAAAGATATAAATCTAGAAAAAATGTAAAATTCATATCAAAAGTATTAAAAAAGGGTTAGGAATTTGTGCATTATGAACTTCGTAATGGAGCAATTACTTTTTACATTTGCTTTACTCGATACTGGTTCCCTTTTATTTCTACTTGTGTACTTTGTATCCTTGCATTTTTAACTTATGTTGTTTTTTTTGCAAATACTGTAAGTATTTAATATAATTATAAAACAATTACTATACCATAGATATTTTTATGCTAGGTTAACTAGTTAAGTTTAGAAATTTAATTGGCAAGAATGGATAAGAGGTTAGCTTCAAACTGTGGCGGGACAATATAATCGATTTAATTAATTTAAGTTTTATATACTAAATTAAAAATATGTAGTGTATTAGTATATTTAATTTTAATTGATTAAATATTTATTTATATTATAATATAGAAAATCAATAATAAAATATTACCATTTGTTTTTAATTACTTATTAAAAATTATAAACATATTAATTTCAATAAAAACTATACTTTTTATTGAGAAACATTTTATTAAATCAATATATGAAAATATATGTTAAATGACAAATTATATTTTCAATAAGATATTTTTTTCAATTACAAATATATTTATAGACTACTGTAAATATATTGTGTAAATATAGATGATTTTATAATTTTGTATATATTCTTAAAACAATTTTATTGCACTTTAATATTTAATGTTATTTTTAAGTATTTTTTGGTCAATTTTATTTTTACTTAATTTTTTATTTTACTAAATAATATTTAAGTACTTAACATTATTTTTAACTAATGAAAATTAAAGATAATAACACTCTCAGATTTAGAATGTGATTCTTTAAATGCTAGACAATGCTGTTCAAGGTTAAATATGGTAAAATCTTCTGAATTTCTGAAAAAATCTTCTATTTAGGAAATATTTTAATTATAATTTGTTTTTCATTTAATTGGAATTTTTAATTTTCATAGTGGATAATCCCTAAGGTCATAGCTCATACCTTTCTGTTATTTCTTCTATTTATTAATGGCCAATGGATGCTAACTCTTGTTAATGCACCAATGACAATGTGGCTCATTTATGAAGTTTTTAGTACTCCTCAAGGTAACATGGGTGTATATGATCCAACAGAAATTCACAATCATGGACAATTAAAAAGACATACAAGAGATTGCATGATATACCTTGGTTACTATTTAGTATTTTTTTTTATTTATTTATATTGGTAAGTAAAAACTAAAAATTATATTTAAAATAAAACTTCATTTTAAATTCAAATAAATTTTGTTTAAGTTTGATTGTATCGCTCTTAAAAGGAGATCCAATAAATCGACATGAAGATGATATGGTAGAATTCTAAATTGTATTTTACGTATCAAATGTAAATTATCTTTAACACATTAAATAATTTATAATAAAAATATTGAATTTGAAAAAAATTAATATAATACGCATAACAGTTATACCTGTAATTATTTTATTTCTAGTCAAACATGCTTCTATAAAATTATTAAATTTTTAATTTAACTAAATTAAATTATTAAATACAAATTTAATGTACTATAAAGCATTCCTAAGTATTAAATTTATAGAAAGAAGAAAATAGAACAAAGTGTATTTGATGACTATAAAAAATGAGTATTTTCAATTGAAACATGGTCAATAATTTATAAATAACATTTTTGAATAAATTTGCTTATCTTTCAAATTTGATATAATTTACAGAAGAAAATTGATATAACTATAAATAATTTTCAATTTTCTTAAATACCTTAAATATCTTATAAATATCTTATTTTTTTAGTTTATTCAGAATTATTAGCTTATAAATATTTAAGTAAACGTTTCTTAACAGAAATATTTTCTTTTGCTTTAACTATAAATTATTTATTAAATAATGAGGTATAACTAAATAGTTATAAATATTACTATATTACTTATATTATATTATATTATATTAAATATTACTATATGTTTAACTGAATGTTGTTATAGATATAAGTGTAATATTCCAAAGTATATAAAAATAATATGTAAGAATGATACAATTGTAATAAATTATTTTAATACGATTTTTTATGTACAATTATTAATTATGTATTATAAAGTAATATTTTTAATTATTTTAAAATTAGTAAAATCGATTTTAAGAATTCAATAAAAATTTTAATTAACATTAATTAATTAATTTATTATTAAATTATTAGTTTATGAAGTAAACATTTTTTATAATAAAATATTACTTGAAAATATATTGTATTTTAAATATTAATTGTATTTTTTATAACATTATATATTATATTTTATTTTATATTTTAAATTTCATAAAAATTGCTTTTTTATTTGTATTCAAAGAATAAATTGTATTATATTTATGTTGTAAATGATTTTCTATTAAAACCAAAAAGTGTGTGATTTAAAGTGTAACTAAAAAAATTACAATAATAAGTAAAAAATAAAACATCTACATATTAATAAATCATTTTGATAATTTAACGTGAATTTATTTGCATTTTACAAATTACAATTTTTTATAACATTCTAGGAACAAGTTATATTTCATAGAAAATAATTTATGATTTTTCATTTAGAATTGATAAATATTTGTTATCTGCTACTTTTTTACATTTTATATTAGTTATCTTATAGTTTTAAATAATTATAACATATTTTTTAAATATAATACCAACTATTCTTTTATAATATTTTGAATAGATACTTGTTTATAATACTCAATTATAAATTGTTACAAATTATTAAATTTAAACAGCAGTAATAAAAGGGATCAAATTAGGTTGATTATTAAATCTTGAGATTTACAATATATTTTAATAATTTTTAAAATTTGCATACAAATGTGTATGTTTAATTCATAAATATAAAGACTAGATTGATTATTAACATAATATTAAATCTTTGGCATAATTTTTAAAATAGCAAAAATATGATATTTATAAATAATTAAACGTGTAAAATTTATTGGCATTTTGAATATTCAAATAAATCTGTATTATATTTTAATATGAAAATATCGTTGCAACAATTATGGTTAGAGTACAAACTACTTTATGAAAAAATCAAACATTAAACTCATCTTCTTGACTGACTACTTACAAATGTTGAAAATTTTTTTTTAATTTATAAAATATAAACATAATTAATTATGTGCAGTTCGTTAAAAAATATAGTTCCATCAAATACTTCCCTTTTTAATTATAATATGAATTTCAAGTGGCATAAATGATTGTACATGCGTCAAATAAAATTTTAATTCATTTAAAAAAAAAAATTTCAATATTTAAAAAAGAATGAGTTAAAAAATAGATTAAAAAATTGATTAAAGCCAATAATGAACAACAAAATGTTCACTGTAATATAGAAAAATTAACGATGTAATTAAGCTGTTTAATATTTTAAATTTAAAGTAAAATACATTTTTTTGACTTTTATAAGAATACAACGTAAATTAATTAAAATGTTTTTTTTATAAAATTTGAAACTAAATTACTATATCTTATAAAACACCATATTAAATTAAAATATTATAAGTATCTGAAACTAAAATAAAACTAAAGATGGAATAGGATATTTAGCCTTGAGAGATGAGCGTGTGAAACCTATACTATTGTGAATAGTTCAAATGCTTAATAAGAATATTTTATAGAAATTTCAAATGCTAAGTGCGATTAAAGTTAAGAATAATAAATTAAAAGCAAGGTTTTATTTTTTGTATTAATAATAACTTAATTAATCCATTATTTTATTAAATCAAAATTTAGTTTCTTCTTATTTCAAATTTCATAAGGTTAATTAATTATTTAATATTTTTTAACAATTTGTACAAATTACAAGTACAAATTTGTATACAATAGTTATATAAAAATAAAATTTTTATCATATTTAATTTAATTATACCATATTAATATTAATATTAAAAATTAATTATTAATTTTTAGTATTTATTTTCATTTTAAAATGATTTAAATATTCATATATTTTTCACTTAATCTTATATATTTATTATCGTGAGATATATATTTTCAAAATATTGAATTATTTTATAATTACTAATGTAAATGATATATTATATATTATATATAATATATATTTTTTTTAATTTATTCCTCAATATTTATTAATAATATTGAAAAACAATTTTATGTACATATATTTTATTACACAGATATTCACATACACGTTATGTATTTACTTCATTATCAGATATTCTATTTATGAGTTAATATAAATATAAACGATGAAATTTCTTTCAGTATGTAAAAAAACTTTTCAAACAGATTGAAACCAAAAATCAGTCTTAGAGTAATTAATGTAAACTACAAATTCGAAATCCAGTTTTATATTGATATAATAAAACTTATAAATAATATAATATTAAACATAATAAGATGTTTAAGTTTCCCCTCATTAGAATGAATAGTAAATAATTTTTATTCAAACTTTTTCTTATATAAATGAAAATAAATAAATTTTTTATAAATTTAATTATTCCTAATTTAATTTTTAAATATAATTGTAAGTATAATTTTTATATGTAATATAATTTGAAAATAGAATTTTAAATATAGTTTTTTATGTAATATGATAAAATATTATCCATGAAATTAGTTTATTTATTATTTTTAAAGATGTCTATAAATTTATGAAGATTACTGATGCCAAAGTCTTTTATTATTTAATATTTATAAGAAATAATTTAAAATTCAATAGAATACCTTATAAAGATTAATAGTTTATATTAAAGCAATTGATGTAACAACTGTATTTTATATGAAACATTTAAGTATCAAATGATTTTTTAAAATATTTTAATTAATATGACAAAAAAGTACAGTACTATTACAAATACAAATAAATACAACTTCATTTATTATAACTAAATTTATTATAAACATTTACTATAACTAAATAATTATTAATCTACAACTGTATATTAATAAGTATACAAGTTATTTTAATATAAATTTTTAAATAATTCAGCTTTTATTATTTATTATATATGTTTTCTAAGTTATTTTTATAATTAATAATTTTAGTTATATTAAACATTTATTTTGGATTTCTCTTAAATTTAATTTATTTTTAATTTTTGTTAGAAAATTTAAAATGAATATTATATCATGATCACTTTAATCATAATGAAATTCAAGATATAACAATGAAAATTTTCCAATATAGTTTCATTTGGAGTTGATATCAGTGTTAATTGAAAATAAAAGGCTATACAAATACAAAAAATAAATAAATAAAAAGAAAATAATAGAAATAGTTTTTCCTATACTATTTATTATTTTTAAATTATTTTAGATATATTTAATATATATCAAATAAATTTATTTTTAAATAGTTACATATGCATATATCACTTTTAATTTACAAATTCTACAATGTTTATAATATTAAATAATATGAAGTAATTTTTTTACTTAAGTATTTTATTAAAATATTTGTTTAATACTTATTTTTATTAATAGTTCGTATAAAAGCATGTTTAAATAATATAAGTTATATTTATAAGTTTATAGAAATAACGTACGAACAAAATTTGTAAATTGCCCATAGAAAGTATTATATATGTTAAAATTATATAAAAATAAATTTAAGTTTAATATATAATTATGCATATTTATAGAAAATATTTTCCATAATATTTATTAAAATTACGTTTTTTATTTGTAATTGATTTTTTTCATATTTATAGAAAATATTTTCCATAATATTTATTAAAAATACGTTTTTTATTTGTAATTGATTTTTTTGCTATTACTGATATATTGTGTTAATATATTATGTTAATATTAATATTTAAATCAATATGATTTTATAAAATGATAATCTTCAGTTATTTTATATTACAATGACCTTTGTATGAGTTAAATTGTTATTTAATTTTTAGGGTAGTTTTAAATTATTTGAAATTTGGTACTTATTTTTCTTATAAAATAGTAATAAAGCAATTATAAAATAAAATCTTATTATTATTTAGAAAAAATTATGTATATTGTAAAATTCTTGTATTAAAATTAATTATAAATTTAAATATCTAATGTTATTAGTATAAAAAATCTTTATCTTATAAATTGAAATAAAAGAGTATATGGAATTAATATTACTTATCATCAAGAGTAACTACATTGATAACCTCTGTCAATATTCAAAAGAACTAGAATCTACAGCACTAAATTAAATATAAAGTAAGTTAGAATAATTTTGACTTCCTTATTTATATAGCCATTCAAATTTATGAATATAAGATTAAATCATAGATTAGATATTTTATTAAAGACTTAATAAATTAAATACAAATTATACAAATTTTTAAATGAACTAGAACTAAATATGCTAAAACTATTATAAGCTTCTTAAAATTTGAAAGTAAAATTTATTGTTTTTAATGTAGCAACTGATTTAGTTTTCAATTTATTATGTTGGAAGTAATAAGTTTTAAAAATCATATTAAATATATTACAAATGTACTTGTAATCTACATATTACACGAATAAATTAATAATTTATAAATTGAATCCTAAATTTTTATGATATTCATTAGTATATAATTATTTTTTAAAATAATTATTATAATAAATAACAATATGTGAAAATTAAAGCTGCTAGTTTTTAAATTGAATTAATTTTTAATTAAACTATTTTTGAAAATTTAATCATTTACATGATAAAATAACTACAATGACCTCTAGTTTTTCATTATGGTTGACAAAGATCTATTTTCATGTTTTTCAATAAATGTGTTTATAAAAATTTTTTAATATAGTCGCATATCAAAATTTAAATTTGTCAATAATTTAAATTTATTAGGTTTATATATTAGAAATTTTTAACTATTTAAAATTGAACTTTGGGAAAGTTTAAGTTATTGATAAGAAATTAATTCTGAATTTTTTTTAGTGTATAAACTTGTTTAACCTAGATTAATTTTTACATTCCATGTCTTGTTAGTAAAATTGTAACTAATCAATAAAAAGGTAGTCTTACAATATAACAAATTAAAGTATAAGTCAATCGTCATGAACGGAACTTAATAAAATCTAAGTATAATTCCTTAATTACAAAGTGCGAGACAAAACCGTGAGAAAAATTCAAAGGATCAAACTGTAACAATATTAAAAAATTAAATAAATGCGAATCAAAAGTTCCATACAATGTTAGATATTTCCAATAATTATATATTTATTATTTTCTAAACTATTTAAATACACTTTTGAATTTATATATTGGTTGTTCAAAATCAATCCAATTAGCTTAAATACATAAGTTATCTTTCGAAATATATGTATTATTCATATTTATTATTTTTATGAGCATTTAACAAATTTTTTTAAAATTATTTTTATATTAACGTTTTTTAAATTGTACTGCATTAACGACTAGTTTTTAATTTATTCTTGTAACCTATAATTCTTTTTTACATTATTTACTTCGATACTTTTATTTTATACCCTTTTGTCTCGATTGTATTATTTAAATTGGTATACAAATATATTATAAAGTAGTTAATAGCTATTTTGTTAAAAACTATACATGTACTTTGTAATTGTGAAAATAAATCTTTATTAGCTTACAATTAATCAATATCTGTTGAATGGTTAGATTAGATTGAATAATTTCACATATTCTAATTTTAAAAATTATAGAAAAATTGAATTTATTTACTATATTAAAAACTTCCATAGCCATTAAACGTTTTATATCAATTTGCATATTTTAATGGATGGCTTAAATATAAAATTTTTGTATTCACAATTTTATCGCTAAACAAGTATTCGAAGAAATATTAGCGCACAATTATATAATATGCTATTGCATTAAAATTGAAAATTTTATAATCCTTATATATATTTAATAATTAATAAAATGTAAATGTATTGAAAGTAGATATTTTAATAAGATGACAGACTTATCGATGGACCATTTTAAAGATAAAATAAAATACATTTTTAAATAATTTCAATAAACGTTAAAAGTTCATTTTATTTAATTAAAATATATGTTAATTATCAAAAAGTAATACTGGATATACCAAATATAAGAATGAAAATAATTTTGAAAAAGTACTGTTGATTAATTTTTAATTATTAAAAATAACGTGTTTTCAATATATACGTATAAATATATATTATTGTACAGTAGTATATTCATTATGAGGCTTATTGTAGGAAACCACGCTCATACAAAAATTGATATTTTCTCAATAGTGTAGTCCTCTGACCTACTAAACTGTAAAAGCGAATCTATCCACAGTAAAGTTTATATTTTCATACCTTTATAGCCACCGTCTATTTTTGCCGTATCGGGATGAATTAATTCAATGATTCGAATTCATGCTTCTTAATATAATGGCGAATTACCAATGATTGAAAATCGACTACTTTATCTCTTCAACTATGCATTATAAGGATTATTTACTTTTGGTTATATAAATATTTAAAATGCTTATAACTGCAATTCACTTTCATAGTATCATTAATTTTTAACCGCTCTTATATCTCGAGTAATTTATATTTAATTCATATTTAACTGTTGATCTTCGAAAATTGACCGAGTGTGTGGTTGATTATTCAAAAAATAAAGCTGGAAAAAAATGAAAATTAACCGTTTAATGTTCTCTTTTTTCGCCTCCTTTTAGACGTTATTCTTCTTTTTCTCCCGCTTATTCAATACTTTTTTATTATTTCTTTGTGCATTCATAATTTTTGTATATATGCTATTCGTTGATTTAATTCTAGCGTAAAATACTAATAATAATAAATTAACGTGATAAAACTACTAACTCTAGTAATTATTACTTTCTTTTTTATCTTTTTACGATTATAGGATAGTTAATAATTGAGAGTGTATTGTGAACTTTATTTACAAATATTCATTTAATTATATATTATTATTTTTATGTAATCAAGATCAAAGTAAATTAATAATAAAAGTAACGATTGAAAAAAAGCTTAAGATGATATATGTTTAAAAATACTTAAAACGTTGTTAGTGTAATTAATACAATTGTTTAAAATATTAATGATTCTAAAACCTGTACACAAATTTATTAAGTTATTGTACGTATTTTTATTTAAATAATAATATTAATAGAAACATATATGTTGCGAAACTTCAATCAACAATTCTATAATTTTTTTAATTTTTCTCAAAATCTATTTTGATGCTGATGATCTTGATGTTTTTTCATTATTTTATGCTTTATATCAAATTGAAAATTATTATTCCTATTTTTAACAAAAATTTGTCATTACATCCTCGTATTTAAAAATTAACAAATTTAGCTTCAAAAACTTATTTAATAGCTTTTATACATTTATCTATTCTATCTTACGGTTATTAATCAAGTAAAATTTACAAAATAAAATTATTTTATAATTAATTTATTCTCTTATGACTTTAACAAAGAATCATTATATATATTTTTTAATATTTCTGTATATTTTTGCGAATTGAATATACTAAATTTGGTTAAAAATACATTTTACTTTATAAATATAGAACTTTATTATCTACATAGCAACAGTTTTTAATAAAATTATTTTCGCTGGATAATAATATGTGTTTTTATCTTATAATACTTCTTGTAAAATAATTCATTTACAACAATTTTATTTAATTTTCGTTTTTTTTTCATGTTTTGATTTTTGATTTTTAGAACCAATTAATTATTTTCATTTATGAGAAATATTTATAAAATTCTTATTGACATAAATAAGAATAATGAAAATGTATTAATATTTAGAAAATTAATATTTATATATTGAAAGCATAAATTTTTTTATTTTGACTTCATACTGTTCAAATTTTATGTTTTTTTTTTTTATTTCAAAATTTGGTATTCCTTGTATTTTATTTATTTAACATATTTCAATATATGTATATTTACCCTCCTTTCAAAGTATTAAATAATTTCTATTTATATTTTAAAGAAATTTCTTTTCAGTTAAAATAATTTGTGTGTTTTTGTTTTAAATTGAATAAATTTAATTAATGTTAAAATTTTCATTAACAATATTTTTTAAATCTATCTATTTAAATCTATATATAAACTACTATTATTTATTTTTTACAAAATTATTCGAAGGACTTTTTATAATTAGAGCTGAATTTTTCAATTTGTAGGATTTCAAAGGTTATTGATTTTTTAAAAATTTTTGTTTTAATACAAAATATATTTAATGAAGAAAACGATTATTTTAACCATTTCTTTAATTGATTATGTATTTTCTAAAAATCAAGTATTATTCACTCCAAATATTTTTATATCCTATTAGGATATAAAATATAAATAAAAATTTTGTTTAATTTTTGCATTTTCAAATTTTCATATAATTTTATTAAAATTAAGTGTTATATAAGTATATAAATCAATAAAAGTACATGTGTAATAATAAATAGAATGATGTTGAAAATAAATAGAAAATATGAATTTAAAAAATGGTTTGAAGTAAATAAATAAAAATAATTAAAATATAAATAATATATTGTATTTTTTCATAAACTTTTTCAATTCTTAGGGTTTTAGAATTAAACTTTTTTTTATTTTTGTTGATCGGACCAGTTTGCAATATTAATAAAAATAGCTATTGATAACGAGCACAATAAAATTACTTATGTAAGAAAATTACAATTTTAAAATAGGTATAAATATTGAATATATTTATAAATTTTTATACTCTTTTAAGATTCTATATATTTTTAAGATACAGTAAAATTCTTTATTTTTACACTTTAGATAATTTTTACATGAATGTTGTTATCATTGACATTTTTTTATGATTTTATAAATGCCTTTCTTGCATTATCTATATATACTTATATTGAAAAATTTAAATAATGATCAATATTTTTTAAATTTGTTATTATTTAATTTCCTCTTATTCTTCATGTTGATATATCTTTTCAATTATACTTTTATTCCTAATATTTGTAATCACTTTTCTATGAAGATATGGATTAGAGCAAATTTGGACTTATTACATTGTACATGTATATATATAAATTTTACATTATATAAAATGTGAAAAGTAAATTAAGAACCGAATGTTGTGCGTGAGATAATGAGTGAGTGAGTAAGAAAAGAGAGAGAGAATAAGCTGAGGGTAAGGCACGCGAGAGAGATGGATCGGTAAAGATATACACCAACAGGATATTAAACAAGTTCCGCAAGTAAACATGAACGTTGGTACTCTGTTGTACAAATATTAAGTAGAGTGAGCCATTCTGTAACTCGGCGCGCAGTCGTCGCGCTCTAGAGAGCGCCTCCTAGTGTTCACGGAAGCGGGAAAGAAAAGAACGAGCGGCCTGCCAGTAGAAATGAGTAGAAATAATAATCACGAATGAATCGGAGCAGAAATAATAAATAAAACGCGAGAGGAGGACCGATCAGTCATTTGCAGGCTCGTGTCTTATCTAGGCGATATTGTTAACATAGCCCCTTTTAAAGTCCTTTTAAGATACACCTGTGTTAAATAGCTGACGAAAAACGGCCAGTGTTGATTTTGAGAAATAGTTTTCTAGGAAAGGGAGTGCGCGCAAGGGGGTTTACTTTTGCGTGAGAGCGCGCTCTGTATTTTTTCTATGCTCATCCATTCTGCTGCTGTAATGCTTTGAAAGTGCTTCCATTTTTGAAAAGAGGGAGAGACAAAGAGAGTTTTGTTAGACTAGAGCCTAAGATAGAAAGAGAGAGAAAATTCTGACGGTGTTTTCGCCCTACATTTATTTTATTGCTCTTCAAGCTCAAAAAGTTGACTAAGTTCAGTGCGATTTACTTTATTTTTTAATTTGTTAAATTTTTTATTTTTTACTCTTCTATATTATTTTGTTAAATAGAAGCGTGATATCTGGATATTTTATTACCTTGTCGAGTCACGACTGATTATTTATAATAATTTAATTCTTTTGAGACTGAAAAATTAAATAGTAAACTTTATTTCTCAAACGCTTATTTAAAATTTTAATCGAGTCAGTAGATAGAAATAATCTTTTGAGATTTATAGTTTTCAAATCCCTGTAAACCCTGTAGAATCCAAAATTACTAATCTATATATTTTTTCTTAACAATTAAAAATAAAAAGCATGAAGTAAAAATAAACATTAAATATAATTTATTCAATAATATTAAATTCTTATAAATTTATATATTTGCTTATAGTATTGTTATTTTTATATACATAATTTATTAATATATTTTTTATCCATATCATATTTAATTTATAATTTTGTTTTTTAGTATTTTTTCAATGTCTGGAAAAGAAAGATCTTATATCCAGTTCATAGTGACAATTAAATTGAACTTGGATAAATCAAAGTCAAAATTAAACTAAGTTTAGCGTAGAGGTCTTTTCTTATTCACTATTAGTGAATTCATGTATTGTGAATTTTTTATTTTATATTAAAAGAATCTTAAGTAGTAATGGCAAGCACAAAATTAGTGGAAAATGCTGTCCAAACTAGGCCTGTAGAGATATCACAGCAATTACAGGATGGGGAAAAATTTGTCAAATGGGACGAGGTATAAATAACTCAACTTTTGCATAATATATGTTATAGATATAAATTTTGTATAAAGTCAAAAATTTATTATTATCTACTTGATGAATTCAAGAATAATGTAAAATGAAGGTTGATATAATATAAATATTTAAATTATTTAAATTTATAGTTTTGTCATGTGAATAGTGATGTATATTTTTTATTTTTATGTAAATATATTCTACAAATATTTAGCAAATAAATGTAGTTAAATTTTTAATGTATATTTTTCCTTTTATTTTTGTATTAAAATAATTTCCAAGACAAAACTTGTTTAATATATGTAGTTGAAAATATTTTAGGGTACATGATTGAAATTAATTTTTTAAGTAAGTATTGTTTTATTATTTTGTTTTTATATAGGATTCAGGGGTGGCAACACCAGTTACTTTAAAAGTGGATAAACATGGTTTTTATCTTCATTGGATAGATCAGCACAACGAAATGGATATGCTTGATATAGCAATGATTCGTGATACGCGTACTGGGAAATTTGCAAAAATACCTAAGGTAAATATAATAATTAAAATAATTAAAAAATTGTGATTTGATTTGATATTAAACTTATTCATGTTTTTGAATACTTGAAGTGAACAATATATCTTTAGAAATTTTATTATTTCTTACGTGATTTATCTTTTAATTATTGTTTGTATTATCGATATGAATATTAGTGATACATAATGCTAAAGTGTTAATTATATATAACAATATAAATAGAATGCTAGTTACTTTATATTTCATTCGTATATATTTATCACTCATGATTAATACTACATATTGAATGTTATTTTAATATCTGGTAGAAATACATTTTTTTTGTCTTAAATTATAGTAATTTAAATATTGATTACAGAAGAGAAGAACAATATCTTAAATTATATGAATTTACAAAATTTTCTCATTCTTGTTATTTGTTATAAATAATAAACAATTATATTTATAATGATTGATAATATGTATAGCAAAACTTCTTTGGAAACTATGTATATAAATAGTCGCAGAAAAAAATTCATAGTATTGATTTTATAAATATATTTAAATGTTTAATTGAAATAAACAATATTTTATTTATTCAAAATAATTCATCAACTTAATGATTTACTTATTATGAATTTATTTTCTTAAATATATAACTATTTTACACTAGAATTTTACTTGACAAAAAATATTTTTTTAGTTATTTACTTACTTTTGATATTAGCAAATCTACTGAATCAGAAAATAATATAAACTGATTTACAGGATCTAAAATTAAAATCCCTTGTAACAATGGGTTCACAAGATTCTTTAGAAGACAAGACTGTAACAATTTGTCATGGTTCAGACTTTGTAAACATGACTTTTATTAATTTTTGTACAACACGTGCAGAAATCGCTCAACACTGGACCGATCAAATTCTTCATTTAGCTTACAATCTTACTCAACTAAATATTAGCACAATTATGTTTTTGCAAAAGGCTCACACAAAACTTACCTTATCTGCTGATAAATTTGGAAATATACCAGTTAAAAAGTAAATAAGTATTTGCAAAATATCTTTTATATTTTAATAAAAATTATATATAACCAAACCATATATAAAAAAATACATAAATTCAGAATTCTTAAAATTTTGCATTAATATTTTTAAGTCATTATAATTTTGAATACTTTATTTTGTTTTTAGTATAATAAAAATGTTCACACAAAACAAAGAAGATCGAAAACGTGTTGAGAAAGCCTTGGACATTTCAGGCTATGCCTCTGGAAAGAATGATTCAATTGCTTTGCAGAAATTTCAGTTTGAAGAGTTCTTTAATTTTTATAAATCTCTTACTCAGCGTTCAGATGTAGAAAAAGTCTTTGAAGAAATAGTTGGGAATCCTAAACGAAAATTAATGTGTGTACCACAACTCGTTGAATTCTTAAATCAAACTCAACGTGATCCACGTCTTAATGAAATATTATACCCTTATGCCAATTCGGCAAGAGCAATGGAAATTATTAATCAATATGAACCAAATAAACATAATGCTCAAAAGAGTCAGTTAAGTTTTGATGGTTTTCTTCGTTATCTGATGAGTGAAGATAATCCTATCATAGCTGTATCAAAGTTTGAATTATCTGATGATATGGATCAATCACTTGCTCATTATTTTATTAATTCTAGTCATAACACGTATCTTACGGGTAATTCCCTTAAAATAATTTTTAATTCAAATGGATTTTAATTTACAATTACTTAATAAAATTTGTTTAAGTATTTAGAAAATTTTAATCAAATAACGCACATATAATGCAATATAATAAAAGTGTAAATTATACATGTGAAGTTAATAAATAATCAAATAACTTTAATTTTACCGTTTCTATTATTATTGTTTGAGTATATAATTGAAATCATTATTTATACCTCTGTTGTTTATACATATAGAATTTATTTTATAAAAATATAATAATGAACTATTTATAGTATTGTTATTTTTTATAAAATAACTTTTTTTTATAAAATATATAAATATATAAAATATTGTAATAAAATATTTATAGGACATCAATTGACTGGTAAAAGTTCTGTAGAAATATATCGACAATGTTTGCTTGCTGGTTGTCGATGTGTGGAGCTTGACTTTTGGAATGGCAAGTTTGATGAACCGATCATTGTTCATGGGTAGATATATTTAACTCAATATTAGATTTACGTGGGAGAAAAATGTTATAAAAAACATACAAGAAAAAGCTATTTGAAAATGTTTATATTATACAGATTTTAAACACTGCTTTAAGGTTTAAAATTAAATAATAATTGTTTTAATTTTGAGAGATTTTGATTTATTTTTAGAAATTATCTATAAGCTAATATATGTGGAATACTAGTCTTATAATATTATGATATTCATATAAAAATAGTTGTTAAAAATAATTCATTATTATTAATGAATGACACATGATTATTAGTATTTTCATAATATTTTCACTCATTAGTGAAGTATATGAACTTATTGTTAAAAAATCAGCATTTCTATCCTTATTATATCATTAATAGGTATACATTCGTACCTGAAATTTCGGCCAGAGATGTTATTGAAGCCATAGCTGAAAGTGCCTTTAAAACATCAGAGTATCCTGTGATACTAAGCTTTGAAAATCATTGTAATCCAAGACAACAAGCAAAAATCGCTCAATACTGTAGAGAGTTCTTTGGAGAAATGCTTCTTGATGCACCTCTTGAATCTCATAAAGTAAGTAATTAAAATAGTTTTTTAAAGTTATTAAAAGTTATTAAAAATTATGAGTAAACATTTTCTTACAAAATTGAATTATTTGAGAATTTATGATAAATGTATGACATCTAATATTATTTGCTATCTCAGTATAAAAATTATTAATATTCAGAATATATTTTGGATATTTATAATTTTTAGCTAGAACCTGGCCAACAATTACCACCACCTGCATTATTAAAAAGAAAAATAATAATAAAAAATAAAAAAAAGCATCATCATCATCATCATCATAAAAAGCATCAGAAAAAACAACAAATACAGACTGAAGGTATAGAAGAAGGTATTGAAACTTGTGAAGAAAACGATAGTGAGAATCAGTCAGCTAAAGGAGAAAATGGTTCTCCACCTGATATTATACCACTAAGTGAAGTAGTAGATGGTATTGTTGTTGGGAATGAAAATGGTGACCATCAAATAGGTAATGGAGAACTTCGTCCACCTATGCTACAACATCGACAGGGTAGCAAAGATAGCACTCAAGATGATGATGGTATGATTATTTTTTAAATTTATAATATATATAAAATATAATATAAATAAATATAATATAATATAATATAATATGCATTATTATATTACAAATTTAATTTATTATTAATATAAAGTTATATTATACACAATTTTATTGTTTTTAAAATATTCCTAATTTTATGCTACTACTTTTTTGTCATTTATATTTAATTATATTATCATACAATTATTTATTATTTATTATTTAAATTAATATAAACATAATTTTTTTTAATATAAAAATATAATAATATAAACCAATTTAGCTTATTAATAATAATTACTTTAGATGATGAAGATGATTCAAGTACAGAAGATGATGAATCCAATGCAGAAGACATTAAACTGCGACTTGATGATAAAGTCACAGTTTCTGATAAAGCAGCTACTACCAAGGAAACAGAAGCTGGAGCTGAAATTTCTGCATTAGTTAATTATGTTCAACCAGTTCATTTTAGTAGTTTTGAATCTTCAGAAAGTAAGATATATCACAAATTCTGTATATTTTAATATAAAATGTTATAATTAAAAAAATATTTATGACTTTTTATAGTTGATATTAACATATTTTCAAATTTGTTTCGAAAATTGTATATAAAAATAATATCTTGATTAAAAAAGTTATATATTAATTATAAATAAACTTTCAGAAAAAAATCGTATGTATGAAATGTCATCATTTGATGAAAAACAAGCGACAACATTATTAAAAGAACGACCACTGGAATTTGTTAATTACAATAAACATCAATTATCTCGTATTTACCCATCTGGTACACGTTTTGATTCAAGCAATTTCATGCCTCAAGTTTTTTGGAATGCCGGTTGTCAATTAGTAGCTTTGAATTATCAAACTTTAGGTAATTTTATCTAATTTATTTATTTATCTTACATTAATTTATGACTAATTTATGCTTTATGACTAATATTTTAATTTAAGAAATACAACAAAAATAGATTACAATATTGAAAATCTTTTTAATATAATTTATTCGTATTCAAAATGATATATTTTATTAATAATTTTTATACTTTCACTAATATTTACATATGCTTGATACCAGAAAATTTTATATAATTTCAGATCTTGCTATGCAATTAAATTTGGGTATATTTGAGTATAATAAACGTTGTGGCTATTTATTAAAACCTGAATTCATGCGTAGAAAAGATCGCCGATTAGATCCGTTTGCTGAATCAACAGTCGATGGTATTATTGCTGGCATGGTTCACATTCATGTGATATCAGCCCAGTTTTTAACCGATAGGAGAGTAGGAACTTACGTAGAAGTTGATATGTATGGTCTTCCTGCTGATACTGTTAGAAAGAAATTTAAAACCAAAATAGTTCCTAATAATGGTATAAATCCAGTATACGATGAAGATCCTTTTGTTTTCAAAAAGGTCAATTATTATTTTGAGTCGATTAAAAATATTACTATGTTTTTGGCAATATATAAATAAATAAATACATGAAAAATATTTGAACATTTATGTACAATAACAATGATAATACAGAATTCTACAATTAGAAAAAATTCTTTTATTTATTTTGAAAATGTTAAAATGGAAAGATTTCATAAATTAGGGCATGAAAAAATAATTAATTATTTATATTTTATTTAATAAATTAATTATTTATTATAATTTAATTATCTATAATTAATTAATTAGTCTTTAAGTAAAAATGCTAATATGTTATTTTTTAATATAGGTAGTCTTACCAGAATTGGCCTCTATTCGCATAGCAGCTTACGAGGAATCTGGCAAGATGATAGGTCATCGTGTTCTATCAGTCGTTGGTTTATGTCCAGGTTATAGACATGTGGCTTTGAGAACCGAATGTGGACAGCCACTTCCATTAGCCAGCTTATTTCTACATGTTATTGTTAAAGACTATGTACCCGACAAGTTAAGTGACTTGGCAGAAGCACTGGCTAATCCGATTAAATATCAAAGCGAACAAGAAAAAAGAGAAGTTCAACTTTCAGTACTTACGGACGATATGGAGGAACCATCTAAGGGTCTCACTGAGGTACTCAATATTTGTATTGTTTTCGATTATGAAATGAATTATACGAATATATTCCTCTACCATTTTTCCATTTACTTATATGAAAATATTTTGATTAATAATGAAGTATTTAATTTGAGTATTTGAATTATATTTTGAAATTATTGTTTAAGTTTAATTTTCTATGAACATAACTCAATATTATAAAGAATCAAAAGACATTAATTAATTTATAATTAAGTTATATTATTAAGATAAAGTAGGCCAAAATTTTGTTATATATCATTATTTTTAATACTGATTTTATGTTTTGTAAATTTTTTTTTAATTTTAAGTAATATTATTAAGAGATTTATATTTACCTAAAGATGAGAAGTTTATTATTAAAATAAATATTAAATTGTATATGCAATGTTAAATGTTAGTTAATTTTTATTAAATATCTTTTTTTTCTGCAGTATCTTCTTTTAATAATACATTGATTTTCTGTCAATTATTGCAGATTAAAGAAAAAATGAAGGAAAAAGGTTGCAGTGGACTAAGTTTCTCTAAACCAATTGTAAGTTCTTAAATTTATAATAATTTATCATTTTTGTATATTTTGTATATTTTATATTTTGTATACATTTTAATATATTAAATTGAATATTCAATATATTTATATATATATATATATATATATATATATATAGTTCCTGTATACGATGTAGAAAATCCATTTTACACACGCACACGTATTTCTTGCAAATTTTAAAAATTTTAACAAAAATTCGTTTGATTAAAATATTTATTTTATTTAAATAAAATATTATTACTTCAGCTAAAAAGAATGATTATATATACGTTTCATACAAAGTATACATTTCTAAAGAAATTTTTGAATTTGAAGTAATATTTTATTTGAATGAAATATTGAAATTATATATTTTTATAAATTGTTAAATAAAAAATTGTTTTTAATGAACTGTTTAAATTAATGAGATGTAGAAGCAGTTATATTTTATGTTCAAATTTAATTCGGTTTTATCAGGAGGAGGCAGGTAAGTCGAAGAGAATACAATCCATAGGAGAATTATCTAGTTTAATGCCAAGCATAGAAAATCCATATAGTAGACCATCAATAGGACCCATGAATTTATCCGATTCTCAAAAGTTTGAAGATGGTATTTCATCACTTGTGGTACATGTAGCTGATGTTTCCTCAAATAAAAGCCCTCTCAATGCTAGTATGAGTAAGTATTTTGTATTTAGAAATTGGATAAAAAGAACGGGTTCTAATGATTTTAAGAAAAGGTTCATTTTCTATAGTTTCCGAGGATATCATTGCCGAGACTTTAGATAAATTGATGGAAAATAAGTTGGTTAAAGAGAAGAAATTAGAACTAGAAAAGAAATTGGATTCATTAAAAAAGAAACAAGAGAAAGTATGATTGCGTGTAATTTAATTATAAAAATTTATTAACTTTAAATTTTGATATAATTTAATTTAAATAACTCTATGCATATAGTGTTATTTAATAATTGCATAAATAAATATTTTTCAATTTTACAGGAAAAAGTACGTGTAAAAACTGCAAAAGGTTCTATGGATGGTGAAAAACAAAAATCAAAGTTCTACATGAGTCATAAATTGATGCAATGTCTCTCGAGTAAAAATATGTATGTATAAGATAATCAGAGAATCTATTTTTATTAATTATATAAATGCGTTATTTGTATTATTTTTCATCAACTGTATTATTATTCATCGGGGTATTAATTTGTAGAAGTAAAAATCAATAAATTGTATAAATATTTAGTTGTATTTTTATTATCGCAATGAAATTTGTTTTTTATTTTTAATAATAAATTTATATATTTCAATATATCTGAATAGTAAATTATGAATGTTAGCTTTTCTAGCGAAGTAGAGCTGAGTACTTTGGCTCTTCCTGAAACAACGGAATCAGCTGAGGTAGATAATTATGATGTTAACGACGTACCACCGAAAGAACTTCCAAGAAGCCAAAGCGAGCGTATGCTCGCCGTTCGTAAAGAGCACGTATTACAGGAACGTGAACTACAAGAGAAGTACCATGAAAGTATGTTCACAATTATGGAGAAGGTGATGAAATCGTCGCAGTCCAGTCAGTTAAAAACGCTCCAGGCACTATACGAACGTGAGACTGCTGATGTTAAGAGAAAGCTACAAGCTAATAGACATGAAGAAGTATATTTCAATATAAATGCTTAATATTCACGATGTATTATTATAAATTTCATCAATTTATTTTAGTAGCAAGAATTATTATTTTTTAACTAGAACCATTTTCGTGTTAATAGACCTTTACTTATATTGTTTAATATATTTAGATAGTAAATTTGTAAATATTCTAGTGATATTAGAAATTAAAATGGAAATAATAAATTATATAATATATGGATTTATATCGATGAAATTATGCATCTATAAAATTTCTTTTACACATATTAGGTAAAACAATTGGCAAAAACTCACAAAGATAAAGCTGAGTTTGATCGTTTGAAGAGAGAAGTTGCAAAATCTACAGTTGAAAAAGGAGTAAATGAATGTACAAGATTAACCAAAATATATGAAAAAAAAAGAATGGAATTAGAAAAACAGCAAGAAGAAGTTCGTCAAAGATTTGAAGAAAAAAAAGCAAAGGTAGTTTATTACATAAATTGATATAAAAATACTTAAATATAGTAAATTTAAAAAATGTAATACTACATATGCAATATTACATTTGTACAGAATAATTTTTATGTGCCAAAAATAATTTCCTCCATTGAAAGTTAAAATTAAAAAAAATATTATGGTATATTATTTTAATGTGTTCTTGAAACAGTAAAAAAACTAAATTAATTAAAATTATTAAATCACATAAATTAAAAAAAATATATATATGTAAATTAAAATACAATTATTGAGTTTAATAATTTTATTAATTTTCTAATTTTAAATAAAAAATTTTTATTTAAAAAATTTTGAATATACTTTTAACTATTTAACCATTTATATATTTTAATTATTTATATTGTCTCATATAATTATTATAAATTAATGTTTACATTTTAAGATTAGATTACCTTTATATTAAAATAATTTTTAATATTTGATATTTATTAAATATGTTTTTTCAGTTATAAAATAGTTTTAAACTATATTAAACAAGCATTAAACAAATAATAAAAAAAATTTTGTAAATAACGTAATAAACATTAATAATTTGTTTGTACAAAAGGTTCGAACAGCTCTTCAGATAGAATATAATAGATGTATTAGTAAACTTGATAAAGATGAATTGGATTTATCTTCAACTGACGTCAGTCAGGATGTTTCTGAAGCTGTTAGTGAAAAGACTTACTAGCAGGAGGCTAGACGTTGCGGATGGCTAAGATGTTTTCAGCGCATTACAACTCAATAAAGTAAATGGTTCGGTAGTGGAAATAATCGTTATAAACAATATACAAACAAATTTCTTTGTAAAATAGGTAATATCACCAAAAAAATGTCTCAGCAAAAAAACAAAAGTAAATATAGCTGCATTTTTAGTAAGTGCAACATTCCGATTTCCTATTGTAATTATTTTTTAAGGAAGCAAAGCTATAAAAATATCCTACAATCACTCAATGGAGAAATTTTATGTGTTCGTCTGTGTGTTTTTATCCATATGGATTGTAGGAGTATCGAATCGAAAGTAATATGAGTGCATATATACATAAAATACCACTTTATAAAATTATGAATTGTTAGTCACAGTATTAAATAATAAGAAATCGTAATATGTATTTACAGGAACAGAAGGAATATATATATATATATGTGTAGAGAGAGAGAGAGAGAGACCGAAAAATAGAATTTGATTTGATATTTAGTATGCGATTTTAAATAAGTGTAATATTTTAAATCTATAACATAATTTTGTTGCTATATGCATAAGGTTTTAGATTCTGCATTAAACTGATATTAATCAATTTCGAGATCAATCTTATTGATACTAAAAAATACTGTGTAGTCGGAAAATGGAAAAAAAGGCTCGAGTTAAATTTGACTGGTCTAGCAGGTTATTGAATTTTTTAAAAAATTGTATAAATAAAAAATACAACTTAAAAAATTTACATTCTTAAAAAGAATGTAAATTGATTTAAAGAAAGTACATTGTACAAGTTGAAATAGAAAAAAAAAAGAATCGGTACTTGTAAATTTTGTAAATCATATTCTCATTGAAAAAGTTAAAAAAAAGGAATAAAGAAAATCGTGCGCCTCAACTATCTATGTTCTTCCAAAATATTTTTTTTTATAAAACAAATACGATAAAAGGGTTTTAATAATTCATAAAAAGTAAAAATTAAAAAATTTAAATAAATTTGTGAGAAATTGAGAGAACACAATAATTAAAATAAGTTGAGGTAAATCACTGTTTTCGAGAAGACAATCAAAAATGTTATATACGTAAGTGTTAATACGATTGTAACATTTTATTTGTTATTATAAAATCATAAGGTATGTATGTGTATATTAATATACCTACATAACATAAAATAAAATCTTTAAATTTCATAAAAATTAATATAACTATTATTATAAATGCTATATAATAATTGTAATAATTAATAATTAAAATAATATAAAAATTTGAAGTTTCCTTATAATTTTAAACATGTGACAGATATAAAATTTACAGAATAAATACAATGTCTCTGGAGTTGAAGTTATCCCAGTGACGACGTGACCCTTGAAATACCATTTACTGTTTGGTAGTTGGCACGAAAAAAGCGATAATTTTTGTGATATTAATGGATCTCAAAGCAATTGTTTAAGATCGCTATGCAAATGTCTGAGTTTAGGCGGTCAAAAGTGAGATAAATCATGCAATGAAAAATAGAGAGTGTGCAAAATTAACGCTCGTTTTCTATATAAATAGTTTAAGAAATTTGGAGTTGCAATTAGTGTTCATATATTAAATTTATTAATTATGCAATTTATGTATTATTTAACGTATGAACCTTTTCTACATATGACAGTAATACTTGGAAGTTATATAAAGTAATGAAAGTTTTATAAATTTTTTTTAGATATTGTTTTACTTCAAATACAATTTACTATATATAATAGTTGACTAATAAGTTTTGAAATACTATAGTTTCGTTATTAATAATAATTTATAAATAAATCTGTCATACTCGGTAATAGCACAAGGTAAAACTGTAGCTATATATAAAAAAGAAATATGTTGTGATACCTGCATAATAATATATTTGTTATGCTATATGCCAATTATATGTTTAAGAATAATAATTTTTTTTAACATAAAAACCTCATATTTTATTCATGTATATATTTTATATAATTTTTTTTATAAATGTGATAATTATTTATTACAGGGTATGGCAGGATAATTACAAATATTTTAAAATATATAGTTCCTGTATTTTTATTTCAAACAATAAATTTAATTTACATTTAGATTTTTACGCTTAGAAGCGGTAGAAGAAATTAAAATAAAAACTATAAGTCTTATTGCAATTAGAGAGTCAATGAATGTTTTTAAAATTAAATTATTTGTTATGTTTTTATACCTGGTATGTAAAAATGAACTTTGAAATTTGCGAACTTCCTTTGTTACGTTAATTTAATCGAGAAACTCTGTTTTAGTTTATATATTTAATTATCAAAGCGAGAGGAAAATAAAAATTTTTATATATAATAAATTATTGTATGTATATTTGATGTGAGATGCGAGTACACATGCGTTATTTAAAAGATTACTAAGTATGACAAGAATAAACAAATATTATATAGAAGATTATAATTAATCACGTTCTTGAATTCATAAGCATTTGGAAATACCTCAGAAAAATAATCAAATTGTTATAATACTTTTTCTTATTTTTGATATATAAATCTTTATTCGTCGATCAAGATAAAATATTTTTTTACTATTTTATTTTCATTTCATAGGTTCATTATGTCTGTTATTTGAGACTTTTATTATTTGTGGGTCGAGAACGCGAGAAAAACAACAATAAAAGGAAAATTATATATGAAATACTAGGAAGTGGTAAACAATATATCGGTTCTTCCAATTACAAATGGACTTCCATGCGTATTCTATAGGTTAAATATTGAACATTCTTTTTTCATTCCTGGCATTTTAAATATATAAAAATCAAGAACGGCGATGCAATTATTATTTAATTATATAAATATTATATTCTGCGTTGAACTATTATGTGTCGTTGCTGTTGATATTGTTAAATGTGTAGGTAGACGAGAAATGATAATTGTGTCTATTCTCATTTTTAATATATAAAATTAATGTAATAGAGCTTATCTGTAGATCTATACCATATGAATGAGCATACAAACACTTTAAAATAAATCGGTTATATATATATATATATATATATATATATATATATATATAAATATAAAGCAACGATTCAAAGTGGTTGATCTCGAACTAGGAATTTATATTCATTTATAATTCTTTTTTATTTAGTGTTAATCTGTTAATATTATATAAATTCAAAATTGTTATGGATAATTTACTTTGCTTATTATTATATTATTTAATAGTATAGACAAAAGTTAAGAACTAGTCGTTTAGATAATAACATTGAGTGGGAAAAAATAATGTAATTTATTTTTATGTAAAAAAATGAATTTATTGTTAAATAATATTGGTTGTATTTCCATTTTATCTCAATTTCGTTGTTTTTTTTGTCGAAGGAAAAGAGCATGTCTTCTAAATCAATCCACTAAATAAATTGAAAATAACTGTATATTTTAAGATAATATAAGTTTTAGTTTATAGCAAATAATTACTCTTTCAATATTTAAAAATAAACATTACTTGTCTTGTATGTTAAAAATTATCAAATCTTTACTAGTCCGATAAATGTAATAAAAATAAGAGAATTAATAGGATCTAATTTATATTACACAGTGCACAAACATTGTCTTCCGTTTTATTTTTAAATATTTTAATTAAATTGATGTTCTTTTATTGATGAAATAATTCTTTTTACTTATCACATATTTACAAAATTCCTAAATTTATTTCTTTATATTAAATAAGTGTTATTCTATTAACATAAAATTAAACCTTGAGTTCATTTGTTCAGTATGGTAATAGTCTATAAAATACATTTTTTACTATATTATAAATGTAAGTCCTTAATAGATAATTTAAGATAACTCAATTAATTATGAAAATATTAAAAATAAATAAAAAATTTATCTACGAACGAAATAAATTTTTAATTTCTGGATTGATTTAATACAAATTTTATCTATTAAAAATATGTCAAAATTATAAATTAAGCTTGTTAATTTAAATATAATAGTATTTTTATGAAAGAAAATTTGACATTAAAAAAGGCATACGTCATATTTTCATAAGCTTATATTTTTATGTTTGAAATTATTATATAATATAATATTGATTGAAAATTTAATTTATTTTAATCTTTGTATTTTTTCTTTATCATTTTAATTTTCTAAAATTAAATAAGAATAACATCATTATATAATACAAGAATACTTATTGAAATAGGAGTTAGAAATTTGTTGGTATATTTATAAATTTAAAGATATAAATTTTAGATTTTAGAAATTATTTTAATTTGTTCATCATAACGATTTATGTTTAAATGTTTTTTAAAATATTGTTTTAAATTAGTTCTCCATTTATATATACAGAAATTATTTTCTTCCTGATTTGTGCAATTTATAACTAATAAATATCTTCAATATTTTATTCAATTTTATTTTGTTAAAATTTTTTTTATTAAATTAATTTTATATTATTGAATTTATCTTTATATACTTTTATAAATGTTATATTCTCTAATGCATCTTTTCTAATAACTATTTTTCTAAATTTCAATATTTGCAAAAATTTTCTTAATTTATATAGAATATATTTATTATTGTATATTAATTAGCACATTACTAAGATTTGAAAATTTAGTGTATTGTTTATTGTAAGTATAACAAGCATATTTATTTATAATGATTAAATGTTATATTAATTATTATTTTAACACATAATTGAATTTAGTTTTTTGAATGATTTGTATTTAGTGCTTTTTTACTTTTGTATTTCAGACTTTTACGAAGAAATTAAAAATATGTGATTATTATTTTCCAAGTAAAGAGTTTTATTTTATAATGTCTTTTATACATAAAATATTTTTAAACTATTATGCTTTATAAACTATTATTATTATATTATTAATTATCTATTTGTTGTGTATCTCTTATGCGTTGTATTGATATGAAATATAAATCAATTAATTTTTCATCGTTAAAATTAAAATAATAATTTATAAATTTAAATATTTGTATTAGTATTAAATTACTATTAAATAATTAATTATGGATCTGTAATAGCGTTGTTCGAGATTCCGTTCGTCATCGGAACTCTCTCAGTGAATATTTCTTATTTACATATCATCGCCCAAATCAAGGACTCATATATATATCTATAAGCACGTTGATTACTGATATCTGACCTCCGCTTCTTTCCCCTTCAAAACTCTCCTAACACATAGAAATCTCTAGATTTAAGCCTACCTATCAAATCTAAGTGATAATAAAAAATTACTATCTGCCTTTAACCCCTTCCCACATAAAAATAGAAGATACACCTGAAACATAAATACTACCGCACGGAAGATGCGGCGGTTACTTTTGACTATTACCTGCCCCTGAAAACTAGCCAGTACAACTCAAGACGTAAGGCTGCAGTTCGCTCCCCCTCGAGAGCCCCATCTCGTTAGACGATAGTAATTAGTACATTTAGTATTACGCCTACCCAGGCATTTCCAGATTCGTGTAAATATATAAATCTTTATTGTTTATTATTTTCACGCATTCAACCTTCCCCACGTGCAACCGATAATACAGCGACAGGCTTTACTAATTCAATAATTATCCCACCCATCTCTATACTCCCCTTTATTTCTCCTCAAGGGCATGTGCGTGTGATTCACTGCATTCACCTTCGGAGTCAGACTGTCGCGACTGCAGCTACGTCTTCG
>JAPYYT010000660.1:0-52955 GCA_030522565.1 Ceratosolen corneri | reverse complement strand
CCTCTGTTTCATTTTACCCTGCTATCTCTCTTTCTCCACTATCCGCCTCTCCCTCCCTCCATCTGGGAGAGTGTTTTCTCGGGCTCAGTCCCGAACAGTAAGTAAAAGTAAAGAAATTTATAATGCATTATGTTTAAAAATTATGTTTATACCCTATATTTCAACATTTCAATTTTTAATTGATTCACGTAAAAATATATTCAAGATGCTTTAAATCTCATTATGGTCTTAAGAATTAATTTATAATCTTTAATTTTTTAAAGATATGTTTTTAAATCCGAGTGTTATTACCAACGTATTAATTATTTCTCATAAATAACAATTTGTATTCCTACTTTTAATGATTGTCTACATTTTTAATGTATATTTTTATTAAAATTAATTAATTATTAATGGTTTAATTAATGGCGTATTAATGGTTCAAGGATAACGTAATTGAATATTGTCATAGTTAAACATTATTTATACAAATAATAACAGCAATTGTGTAAAAACTAATGTAACATCATTTATATACAAATTTAAAATGTTTGGAAAAATAGTATTGGACATTTAATCATATATAAGTCTTAATATCATTTTATAATTAAAAATTTAGTAAACAATAATAATTATTTGTTATATTATTAATCTAATAAATCATGAACAATCATATATCATACCTACTGTATAAATATTTTCAACGATTTGTTTATAAATTTCTAAACAATTTATTTAAATTAATATTAGTACTCACAATATTTTTTTATAGAAGCTATTTTTAAGAATTATTTTTAAGGAATAATAAGAAATTATTAAATGTGCATGGTAAATTAACATTTTATTTAATTAAACTTTATAATAATTTATTTAAAGTTTAATATTTATTTAGTTTAATAATTATTTAGTTTAATAATATAGTTTAATAATTAATTTAAATAATATTGTAGGTGAAATTTTCTGAAGAATTAAAAATTAGATAACTTTTTTTTATTTAATTTTTGTATTTTAAAATCAGGATGTATTATTTTATTATAATTTGCATATATCTGCGCCAATTTATTTTTCTAATAAAAATAGATATAGAAACTGATATAAAGATATTTAAATATGATACTAAAAATTATTTGTTACAAGCGATTGTTAAGTAACTAATGAAAAGTACAGTTTAACTTTGAGCATTATATTTATAGGATAAATTATGTACTTATTTCATTTTGTTTTAAAATATTCAGATTATTAATATATATTATAATTTCATGAAATTATATAAATAATAACAGATACTTAAAACTGCAACTTTTTATTTTCAAAGTATAAATTTAATAAAAATAATATTTATTTCAATTTTCATTTTTCTATAAGTTTTTATATATTCAGTACATATTCCTCTTAGAAAATAAAGTTTACTAAATATACAATGAATTATTAATCTGTTGTTTATGAATAAATATTCAAATTATTATAAATTTTGTACATATAAATATAACTGAATTTAGTTTTTCTGTTATTGATTTTTAACTGTGAGTTTCTTAATCATTTTCCTAAATTTTCTCCATTATAATGTAGAGAATTCTTAAACGAACAAATATTAATTAAACTTTTTTAATATTTAACTATGAAAATTATATTTGATTGTTAATAATAATATAGCTAATCTTTAGTATTTAAAATAAATTTTGTAATTATAAATAATTTATTACGACCTAATTATTTTAAAACTTTTAAAATTATCTCTAAATCATAAATACATAAAATATAACTATTTTAAATTATCGATTTTTAAAATAGAATTTAAAATAACAATGTCATTAAAATATAAATATTTGAAGTTTATCACAACTTACTATATTTGATTCTTTATTATAATTATACACGAATATAAATTTCAGTATATTAGTTTATATATGACAATTTTTCTCTAAAATATTGTATATTACCGTACATTTAAAATGTTATGTAAATTACATGTTAATCTGACAGTTGTTTCATTGAGTAAATGAGTAGAATCAGACAAGTGTGGTAAGACAAATTTATTACTTGTTTTTTTAATGCAAATGGTTATCTTATTTTTAAAATTTGTTATTTTACATTCTATTTAAACAAATGAGTATTTTGAGATTATTTTTTTTTATAATATAGTCTTACATTTTAAAATATCACGTATCAATTTTAATATGAAGTTCAATAAAAATGATTGTCAAAAGAAATCAGTTTTTTACATTTCATTATATTTTTTTGTATGTATTTATATCATGTATACACTCATGCTTAATTTAAGTAGAAAAAATTTCTAAAAAAATAAGATAATTTTTATTGTTACATTATCGTAGTTGTATTGTTACATAAAAATTAATTGACAGTCTCTATTTAACTTCTTATGTTTTAACTCACTATTAAACAATTAACTTAGTACTTATAGAATAATGCTTTGAACGCGAATTCGACTCGCATATTTATCTTTCATGAAATATAAGAAACAGAAAAGGATAATTCCTTTCAGAGCCCGTGGGAGCTAGTGATTATCTTGCAGTATGACGTCAGTTAAGCCTCGACAATGTCAATTTCATAAAAATAAAATTTAAATTTAGTTAACCACGATATTGACTTCTCTTTATATTCAGATTATCGTCAATTTTATTATTTTAAATCCACGATATATAGGCGTTATTTTTAAGTTACTTTAAATAATTATAGTTTAAAATATATGTCATTAGTACACTCACATGTATATACAAATAGTATATTATATTATATATATTAAAAAAATTTTATTTAAAATTAATAATATTCTGCTTCATTATATTTTATATTATGTTCATTATAAATTTACAATGAAATGTATTGAATAAATATTTCGAAATTTTACAAAATACGTTTTATAATTCAATATATTATTTTTGTAATTGAAATTAACCAATTAGAATAGTGTTTACCATTTGATATTACATTCTTAAATATATATAAAAACCTTATATGAAAGTGTTTATATATGTTGTAATCAACTTAAGATTAATAATTATAGCTAAATACATAGTTAATTAATCTAATCATAGCATTTGACCGCATCCTATATAAATTATTTAAATAATTACGCCAGCTTCGTCAGTAGATGAAATTGAAAAATATCATTTTTAAGAGAAATTTAAAGTTACCTAAAGTTAAATTCTATTTTATAAATATACATAAATAGCAAAACATTTTCAAATTTCCACAAATTTTACGTAAAAGATTCAATACTAATTATCTTAAAACATTATATAATATTATAGAACGAGAGTTCATCGATCTACAAAATTAAATCTATTTATTTTTCAATTAATTTTAAACCCATCTTAGTTTTCATGTTTTTAATTAAATATATTTTTAATTAATAAAATAGTATTTGAATTAAATAATTACCCATAAGTAACTAAATGTATGAAAAGAAACTGTACAATTAATTCTTTAATATAAAATAGAGGTTTTTTTACTATAAAGTCTTAAATATATTTTTATTTTCAAACAGTATATCAGTTTAAAACAAAGTTTAAATTTAAATTTTAATTTCCGCGAAAGTTTTATCTTTAATTATAAAATTTAAGTATTAAAAGGTCTTTACTATATATAATGTAGAAATATGAATGCATATATTATTTTTATTACTGTAAATATATTTATATTTAATTTATGCAGTAATTTTTTTTCAATTATTAAAAATGCAAAAAGTGTAATATTTTTGGTGCTTTAAATGAATTGATTAATTTTTTATTAAAAATCTAAAATTTTTTAAATTTACTAAAAATTTCAATTGCATTAATCATAATTAAAAATTAATAGTAATGAATATGTTATTTTATTTAAATGAATATTTTTATAAATGACTGAAATATTTTGTTATTAGCACAATATATTATGTTTATGTTTATTTTAAAAACTTAAAATATTGTACAATTATATATTTTTTAAAATTTAGCTGCCTACGAACAATTTACTTTTATTAATATGAATATTCATTATACTAATAAAAAATTTACGAAAAATTAGGTAAAAATATCGATGTACTTAAATAATTTTACAAAAGAAAGATATTATTCATTTATTTCGTGTTATAAATAAATATACATTATTTATTCTTCAACAAATTGGCAAATATAATCAACTGATAGAAAATATTAAAGCGTAAAGAGGTATATAATGCTTCGATAATTTATCATCACATACATTTACTTTTATAGCTTTTATAATCGCATAAAAAAGTAATTGACGTAAATATTAATCAAATGGAATGTAAAGATAGATAAACAAAAAATAATAAATGAGACAAATTAAATATAAATGTTCAATTTGTTATAAAAACAAGTGGGAACATAAAATTACAATTGAAAAACGAATAAGAAAGAGGGAAATGACATCGTTTATAAATTTTACAAAAATGCATTTAAGAGCACATGGTACAATCAGAGTGTATCTACGGCCCTGCATATCGACGTCCTGTAGGCGTGGCCATCATTCTCTTTCATTCTTCATCTCATTTTCTCTTGATTGCTAACTCTGTCCAACTTACGCTCCTTAGACTCCACGATGGTACACACAGAGATATATTTACACTGGAACACGCGCAACTTTACTATCAATCGTTCTCTTCCCCCCCTCCCAGCCACTCACGTTGCCACTTGTATTCTCGGTCTATCTTTGTCGGTTTACCTAAGCTAAATGACGTCACAGATTGTTGTTATCAAATTTTTGTCTAAAAACCAAGTAGGGTGACAGAATAAATCGAAAAGTGGAAAAAACTTTGTTAAAGAAAAAGGCTTATGAAGAAGACATTGGATTAATGTACAATTTAAGATTGATAAATGGAATCTCCTCTCGTTTTTTCTATCATTATTCCTCAGAAACATTTTCTGCGTCAGATTCTCTCCCTTTCTACTAAGGGCTACAAACACGTATACAAACTATGCTTTGCACACAGAGATCCCCTGCGACGCAGATTGTAGATACAATGATACTTCGGGCCCAGATACTCGCGGCTCCTCTGCTTTCATATCCATTCCACGTTCATATTCACGTACAATGTGTACACAGCGAATTGGAATCGCGTGCGTGTAGCCAGTATCGCGCATTATATTGCGCACCGCGCAACACGATTCTATGTCGCTAACTACGAGGCACGGCGCTGGACCACGAGAAGCAAACGAAACGAAGATAAATCCGAGCGCAGTCAAGTAGAGGCTTCTTTATCGTTGTAAGAAGTAAGCCTTTTACAGTCAGGCTCTTTCGCGTTTCTTATCAGCCAGGTTTTTCGAGACTTCCAGTTTGACTTTACGCTACTACTATTCTGTGCATTAAGGAGGTACTACTTGGAATTTACTGACAGCTATTATCAATGTAATTGACGCTTTTTTAAATACTACCTTTTGGATAATGGCTTATTTTAGGAATCCCAAGTACTTATAAATCCGATAGAACATTTTAAATGAATTTACAATATTTAATTCTATCCAACAGTAAAAATATTTCTTATTTTTTCTTACTTATGAACCTATTACGTTTTACTCCAAATATAACTTTTAATTCGTTAATTCAAACTGTAGAAACATATTTTTTAACTGTTTAAACGAGTAAAAATTTCGAACATTATTTAAAAATAAACTATTAAAAAAATAAAAAATAACATCATCTTATCTTTAACTATTACAGATTATAAATGACTTTTTAATTTTAGTATTGCATTATAATATTGCAGTTTTTAATAAAATAACTTTTTTATAATATATTCCAGCAATTACTTATTTGTGATAAATTAAGTAACAATCAGAAATGAATAAATTATATCAAATCATATTAATTTTTGTAAAAATTTTAATTTCTGTCTAACATTGTAGATTTTATAAAAATTTTCATTTGAATACTTATGCATTATAAATAATTATATTTTATTTGAAATGAATTTTTTACTATTATTTATTTCTATTATGCATTTTTAATATTGACCATGTATTTGCATATTTACTTTCTTGTATAATGATGATTGAATAATAATGTTGATCGAAAAAAATCCATGTCATATTATAATTTATTTATTAATTTATAAAATTTCGTATTATGCAAAATATTCTTATAACATAAATAATTATGAAGATATTACAATGTATTATCTTTAATATTAATTATATTCAATTACTAAAAATTACACTTTGTATTTCTAGCACCGTACTATAAATATTAAATATATTTCAATAATATTATTATTTTTTATCTTCTTAATTTTTTAAAAATATGTATTCAAACAACACTCTCCTGTTATTTAGAATCTTGGATCATCAATTACATATTAAATATTAAATAATTTACTAATTTTACTTAAGCAGTTGTATTCAATACATTGTAATATATATCATTAAGTGAAATTTGTCAATCTTAGTTATTTTATTTTGATAAATAACACTATATTATTTATATTTTTAAAAAATATGGTTAATTTTAGGTGATTTAATATATGAAACATTTTTTATATATAAAGTGAAATTGATAAGAAGTAAAGTTAAAATCTAATACATTATTTTTATTTTCAAGTAATTACATTAAATATTTGAATATATAATGAGTATTGATTTATAATATTATGAATATATTTGTTAATGAAAGAGCTTTACATAAATAATTTATTAAATTTATATTTAGTTAAGGATTTTTTATTATATAAGTATTTCTCAAAAGATGATTATATGAAGAAAGCAGTTTATAAATTTAAGTTTTTTTAATAATGAAATAAAACTGTACGTTAAATCATATTATTTTGAAAAAACAATTCCTTAGCAATTACAATATTCAAATGTATAATAAAATCTTTCATATAATTTATTTTTACATAATTTTGAAATTTTTTGTAAAAAACTTATCTTTCTCAATATAATTTACTTCAGAAATTGAATTCGTAAATGTACATAAAAATTTACATTTATATTTACATATTGTAGTAATTTACAAAGTTATAAAAATATAATTAATGATAACTAGACATAAAAATATTAACAATAATACTTTATTTAGTTAATAATTAATTTATTTTAGTTCTTTAAGTTAAATATATTAGTTTCATAATTTATCTATATATTATTATGAACATAAATTATGACATACTTTACTATGCAAATCTATTAGCACTGTATTAATACAATTTTTGAGAAATTAAACTACAATACAAATATCATTAAAAAATATTAATTATTAATCATTTATTATTAGTAATTGAGTTTAAAATACGATATATGTATTGGTATATTAAATTAAAATAATTAAATTTTTGTTTGGAAAATGATTTTTTACGTATAATAAAAGTTAATATATTTATTACGAAATAATTTGAATATAACTATATCAACTATCACTAATAAATTATAAATGACATTGTTTGTTTTATTACTTTCAAAAATATTTTTTAATTGAATTCTTCTTGCTATTCATCATTTAAAATATCCAAATTGTTAATGTTTATATTAAAAGAATGGAATAGTTCGTTTAATATATTGAAATAAATACATATAAATACAAGTAAAAAATTCAATTGAAATATTAAAAAATAAAAAATTAATTCGTTCTTTTACAATTAATTTCCATCATTTAAAACTTTTTACAATTTATACATTTTATAACATTTATACATTTTTACACATTTTTATTAAGGCTATTTATTATATGTTGTAAACATGTATATAAACATAAAAGAATTTTTAAATAATTATTTTTAAATTAAAAATTAATCCATAGTTTATTTTAAATAACGAAATAAGACTCATAAATGAATTATTGTCTCTGTACTTTTCAAATATTCTGGGGAATTACCCATTGTGTATTATGTAACATTTAAATATGTAATAATTTGTGTTTATGAAAGTAATGAGAAAAAAGTATGAATAATGTATTAATTACAAACTTCAGTAAAATCATTTGTTAGTTTTGTTATTTATAAAATTATCATATAAATTATCATATAAAGTTGTAGTGAAATTAGATAAATAACACTTGGATTTATGACTTATTCATAAAAATTATACTAGAATATACATTTCTAAATAGTTAATTAGTATATTACATTTATATTTTGCAATGAGCATAATATGTTTTTATGCTTTTTTTATGAATAATTAATAACGCATGATTCGAGCTATTATATATACTATACCCTTACATTCTTTACTGTATCTTTTTCATTATCTTTTACATACATTTAAATTTCATTCCACATAATAGAATAAGTCGAATAAAAGTTGATAAGTTTCGCATATTGTTGGTAGGAACGAATCCTTCTTTAATGCGATTGATTTTTTATCATATATGTACATTGAAAGATGTCTTTCGATTTGATGTTACTGACAAGTAATGTATCGAAATTTTAAGATACAATTTAAATTTTAATTAGTAGATATCTTCCTATCACATTAATAAATATTATCGAGGGCTTTCAAGTTCTAAGAAATAAAGGCATTTAGTTTATTCTTATAGCTTCGTTATAATTATTTTTCTAGAAAAAAGTGTTTTATATAATTGAAAACGATCGTTTAAAATTGTGCAATTTTAAATATAATTTTTTTACTAAACGTATTTTATAAATTTGTTCACAGCAACCCCTGTAGACAATAATATTATAATTGTCGCATTTCTATATAGTGTAAATATGCGCTATATGTATATTTAGATTTAGGAATAATTAAAAAATTTTTCATTAACGTTAATATCAAACATATAATGCACATATGTACAGATAATTCACAAAATTACGGTATTTGGGAAATAGCCCGAGTGAGGTTAAGACCGGCAGTGGAACGGTAAAGATAGCAAGGTAGAAATAAGCTGAGACGAAGACGGTGAATGTAGTACTGTAAAACTGTCATTACTGAAAATATACGAAAATAATGATGTCTCTGTTGAATTTATGTTGAAATATAATATTGTTTTTATATTGATTTGTGTAAATTATGCACTAATACAATATTCAGGCGTAAATTGAATACCGCTAAGTTTCAATTGATTATAATTATAATGAGTAAACTATATTCTTTGGTTGGTTTCTTTTAGATGATTGCTCCCGCGTGACCGCAATATTCAGGCGTAAATTGAATACCGTGAGGTTCGAAAGAACGGTTAATTATAAGTTACCTTAATTATATATTCAAGTTAGTATGTTCATACTGTATTTATATATCACTAATTTTGTCGGAGCCCTACCAAACGTGTAATGTGAGCCAGCTGCTCTCTGGCGTTCAAAGCTTGATCTGAATGTCGGTTCGGTTTCACTAAGGTGTGATAAATATTATAAATACCCGTAATTGGCATCTGTTGCTGTCTATTAATTCCCACCTGGATCCTCGTGGGGCTTTTGTTGGACGGCAGAACCTGGAGCCTTGGTTGCGCACTCTATCTGTTTCATTCGGATAACTGTGACAGAGTATGAGGAGAAAGGACCAGCAGGGAAGTAGATTATAATTGTACCAATTGATTGTTAGCGTCGGGGCAAAGCTTCTTAATAAATTTTACCGACTTGCTGTTGTTTTGAGAATCTAATTTTAAGATCACTATATTCAGCTTTAAGATCATCCCTTGAAAAGCTGAGAGAAATCTAATCCTCAGCGCGTGAGCTCTCTAGTTTTGATGCCTTCACCCCGCTCCTTGAGTAGGGGTGGACACCTTAGATTTCTTTGAGAGTGGGAAGTTTTGTTGATTATATGAAAACTAATTTTTTGTTGTCATTGGATCTCTAGTCAAATAATGTCAACTTCCTTTTGAAAGAGGGGGGGGGGCGAAGTGCTGGTGGTGAAGTGGTGGCAGTGCTTCGGGATGTCGGCCGTGGAACGCACGGTTGCCCCGACGTCTTGAAGCTTGGCTGGATTTTTTATGAATTCCAATTTGTTTCAGCTCATTAAGAAAATATCACCAAGATTGCAACTATGCTGTTATACCCAGAAGGTCTTGTCCGTTGTTCTTACTAGTCTCGTATTCCAGTTGGTGATGGACACGTGATGTTTCTATTGACCATTGTCAAAATCTTTTGAGGCGCAGTCCGAGTAAACACGATCATAAAAAAGTTAGAAACGTAAGAAAAATAATACTCCATGTACTTTCTGATAATATTCTGATAATATTCGGAGGCTCTTGGGACACATATGTCAATCATAAACATTTAAAATATTTTAAAAAGAATCTACAAAAAAGAGGTAGTATCGACGATCGAGAAACCAACGGAATCTCGAACATACAGACATACCGTCGAGTCAATTTACATTTACTGTTATATATGCGAATAAATATATATAATATCTATTCTTTTTCTTGCAATCACATATACATTCAATATATTTAAAAAATGTTTAACCGTTTGCTTTTTAAAGTATATTTAAATTTTTAATTTCCTAAGAGAAGATTAATAATAAATATAAATACTAATCGATGAATTATAGTGTTAAAATAATTTTAAAGATATACGACTATTATATTTGTATTAATTTTAGTTTAACAATACAGAAATCGATTATTTATAATATTCATATACAATGTATAATATTGATATTTAAATATAGTTGAATAGTTACGGAATACGGCATGTTATACTTTTACTAATTTTTAGATTTACATATGAGAATTACTAACTATTTTAAGTTCTAAATAATTAAAATATATTTTATTTAAAAATATTGTATTTTACATTAAATTAGAATTAAAACACTATATTATTCATTCATTTACAGTTATAATTGTTCAACAGTTTTTGTACAATCATTATACTTGAATAATTTACAAATGAAAAATTTCTATTTAAAATAATATTCCATAAATATAAACTTTAATTCTGTACTTGGGTAATTTACCTATAAAGAGCATTTGAATACTATGAGGTTACATCTCTTGTAATTTATATGTAAAAATATTTTAAATTATCCTAAATAATATTTATTTCAATTCTTTGTGATTTTATTATAAAATTGCTATACAATTGGTTTAATTTAGCTAGAAGAAGAATAAACAATTTATACAAAATAATTTTAATAATTTTAAATAAGATTTGTATATTAAATAATTTTGTTATCTAAAATAATTTTGTTATCTAAAATAATTTTGTTTTGAAAACAGTAGTATACGATTTAGATATGATGAAATAAATATTTTAATATTTTTATGTATAATAGCTTTTCATTGTAATATTTAATTGTAAAAACATAACAACTAACAAAAATAATTAATCCAAATAAGTACTTTTCTAATTTTATTTTCATATTTTTTTTATTTCAGATCATTTGCATATGGATGACTGAACAAAAATTCGGAAAAGTCATCTGTAAAAATGTCATCAGTTGGTGTTCCTTTTTTGTTCGTTACAGCTAATGTCGGAAGTATCTTTGAAGAGGTAACAATTACATTTTATTTTTAAAATTAACATATAAAATTATTTTTAAATGAATAAAATATCTTTATTTTTATTTTAAACTAACTGTGTAGTACAGTATTCCAATATACAAGACAATTTTATTTCTTAATTAAAGATAATTGATATAGTAATTTTTTAATTAATAGAGTTAAATTATATGAATTAATAATTTTAAATGTTAATAGAAAATTTTTAATTGATATAATAAAAACATATTAAATTGCAATTAAATTATTTCTGTTCCATTAACACTACAAAGAATATTGATATTATTTGGCTAATTTATTATTTAATTAATATGTATTCATATATACAAATATAATTTACTTATATTTATTTTTATATAGTTGAAATTTAAGACAGCATTATTAATTTTCATATGTACAAATCAATCTTTTATTGATCGATTTTTATTGATAATTTCAAATACTTTAAACACTAATTGACAAGCTCGTTCATTAGTTGTATTTCTTATTCAATCTCAAAGTTGCGTTTTTATTAGGGTTTTACTCCTATATATTTAGTTGATACTCTTCAATGCACATTATTCGATTACTTTTCAACTTATAATCTAAATTCACTTATATCCATTTTCAATCCTGTTTGTGGTATTCTATCTTATAAATCAAAAATAATTACCCTATTGAGATATGTCTTTTACAATTATTTATAAGCAACGTAATTCCTCCATTTAAATAGAAATTAATTTTCTAGGGTTCTAGGGGTTGAAAATAATAAATTTTGATATTTATAAAAAAAGAACATTTACATGTCAAATGACACCTATTCTTATGTATTCGGGCGTATACACACATGCGTATGTACGGTTTAAATTAATATAAAAAAAGAAATAAATAAATAAAATTTTCTTATTCTTTTTTATGATTTTAGCCAGGCGTCATGCTAAAAATTTGGACTGAAGAATTTTTATCCGTAAGTTGATAGATAAATATATGAAATTCGAATAAATTATTGATAGTAATAATAACAATAATAACAATCAAAAAATTTATAAATTGAGTATTTATTTTAATTTAGTACGTAAAATTATCAACATTATTTTTCAGACGGTATCGCGACTCGATCCTAAATTTATTGCCTTACATTGCCAGGAAGTTGGTGGAAAAAATTATGCTGAAAGTATGAGGCACGTTGAAGATTTTTTAAGGTTTGTATCTGCCACATATAAAATATAAGTACCTATTTACATAAAAATAAGTTTAAACTGCAGATAATATGGTAATTATATTACATTGAAATTTTTTTATTACGAATATATTTGGATAGTAATAAGGATAATTGAAGACAAATATTTTTTATGTAAATCTATGCGTACTTTAATTCTGAATAGGTCTACACTACTCATCAAGAAACTATTTTATTAGCTACAAAAAAATATGAGAATAATTTTTAAACTGTGATACGTTCATTAAAATCTAAAATATTATTTCAAATTTATTTAAATACAAATATACATCAATTTTTAATACAATGTATTATATATATAGCTATATACTATATTTTAGTATAGCTATATATTTATATATTATATATTATATTATATTTTATATATAGTATTTAGCAAATAGAAACCAATCCTTTCTTAATTTAAGTTCCGTATAGAAAATATTATGAATATAAAAACTAAATACACATTATAATGCTTTGTGAAAATAGAAAAACAATTATAAAATTTTTTATGAAACTGAAAAAATCATATCTTTGTTAAATTAATATTTTACATACATGTGATTAACAATTGAAATAAACAATATTGATAGTTTTAGTAAATAATTTAAATTTATATATATCAATACATAGTAATAATTAAATTTTAAATAAAAGGATAAAATAACTTATTAAAGACTTTTAAAGCAGACTTTTAAACTTGAATAATATATATGTCTTAATTAAATTTCTTTTATTTTATTCCTTTTATATATATTAATAGATTAGTAATTAAATTAATAAAAATTATATTTTTGAATTTATATAATTTAAGTATAATTTATAAATAACTGTTTCTTTTTAATTGACTTACATCGTATAAAATATATACCAAATAAACTTCTTTGTAATAATTAATATTAGTTTTAAAGAATGTGATGCGATTTTTATCAATGTAACGACAAAGTATAAATTTATTATTTAAAAAATATTAATAATAAATTAATAAATGAATTAAGTTAATTAATTTGTTAGGTTATTTTATATATTGATTGTTTCAATAAATATATCAAATATATCATATCAATATTTTTACATTTCTTTAAAGAAAGATAGTTCTCTATTAATATTTCTCGATTTATTACTAGCATTTTAATTATTATCTTTAGGAAATATGATTACATTTGTAACATTTTTCTTTAATAAATGAATTTTATTAATTACCTTAATAAAATATTATCATAAACTTTATAATTAAATTTATTGTTGTAACACTTTTCAATATATGAATACAAATGGTGGGTAGAAAATATACTTTAAAATTTGATCTAAAAATCAAATATTACTACTAAATTTTGTTTTATACAAATAGTTCAATGGATCATACATGCTAACTCTTTATTATACAAATAAAAAAGTGAATCAACTATTATTTATACACTTTAATACTTTATTTTTAATGAAACTTACTCACTATGTATATCTAACATTTGAATAATAAATTTTTGTTCGTTCAAAGTTTAACATTTTTAACTTCTTAAAACTTATTGTGATATGAAATAATGAAATTCAAATTAATTAATTATAAATATTTATACGAATTAAAATTATTTTATCATTCGTGATTACTCAATAACTATCACATAATAATAATTAACAATATATAAAATAGATAAATATTTAGTAATATTTATTTTATTATTTATTGAATTATTTATTGAAGAAATTTTTTATTGAAAAATAAAAAATATAGATTTTACTGTTTACAAAGTAATAGCTTGCTCGTAATTTTAGATATATATAATTAGGTTCATTGATATCGATTTATATCAATAAAGATAAAGTAAATATTTTTATAGTTAATTAGATAAATAATTAAATAAATTGTGTATCATGATCTACGCCACAAAATGAATCATTTGACTGGATTTTATAAAACTTTTAAAATTGAAAAAGTGCAATCATTATACACCGCACAATACTATAAGGACACCGATTATCAATCTTGTTTTTTTAACAACTAAAGCTTAAAACCGTTCTTTCTATACATCACACATTGATTAAATCAAAAAGACATAGTATAAACTCAATTCATGTTTCAACATCCATTATACAAGTATGTACATATGCGTTTGTGTTTGTACATGTGTATGCGCGCATGAGCATAAATCACTGAGAAATTTTTAATAAAGTGAAGATAAGGTATAACAGAAAAACGAGACTTCACAAGAAGAGAAAAAGAAGAACAGAGAGAGAGAGAGAGAGAGAGAGAGAGAGAGAGAGAGAGAGAGAGAGAGAGAGAGAGAGAGAGAGAGAAAGAGAAAGAGAAAAAGGAAACAGAGAAATACTGAGAATAAAAAAATCGAAGGATAAGGGTGATTAAAAATAGACAATACTACGCCTGACGCTACAACACTTAATCAAACTACTTGAAGAATTTAGGAATACTCATAACGAATTAAATGGAAAAATTAAATATCCATCGCCGTGAGAGTAAATAATAATTTTATGAAGTTAATGTCCCGTAATAAGTAATAAATAATTAAGGGATTGGTGTAAGGGGTCGTGAAAATTAATGATATGAAGAATCTCTACTATTTAATTCCCTATATTGTTTCACCGTTATGTAACTTGCATTTTTGTAAAAATCATTCGAATTAGTTTTCAATTTTCCTTCAGATTTGGAACTATATTATTTAATTAACATTAGTATTTTCTATTGCATATCAAGATTACCAAGTTATTAATAAAAAATATTAGGTATAAAATTCTATATTATTGTACATAGCACGAATTGTAATATTTAATACGAATATTTCAGAATTTTTTAATATAAATTTATATATTTTTTATTTGCACATTGTCTCTAAAATACAATAATAAATTTAAAACATTCTTTATAGTCACATAAATTATATTTAAAATATAAGATGTTAATATGAAATAATTAATATTAAAAATTATAATAAAAAAAATTATTTTTCAAATTTAAAGTAGAAATAATCATTAAAATTATATTTATTTAATACAATAATAATTATTATTTTGTATTATTTGAATAAATAATAAATGCCTAAATTCTATAATATTTACATCATAGGTAATAAAATGACCTGATTTAGGTCACAAAAAACTTGACTTAAATAAAACTTTTATGGAACTATTATAAATTATTATCAACTTATATAGTATACACATTATGATAAATATTAATGACTATTTATATAATTTGAGTACATTGCTGAATCATTATTTTTATTTATTGCAAAAATATATGTATTTTAAAATGACAATGTTGGGCAACAATTAATTTTTCATCGTAATAAGGATTTTATAATTGATATAAATTATAAATGACACCATCTTAATTAATACTCTTTTTTATTATAGGGTATAACATTTCGTGTAACAAAATAACATAAACATAAATGATAAATGTAATAATAAAATTTTATCTTTATTATTAATTATAATGATTTATATATTCACAATAATATTCTTAAATATAACTGAAATATTAAAATAATTTATGAATAATTGATTATAAAACTTTAAATTTTCAATTTCATAATATTAAATAAAATCATTATATTAAAAAGAATATTTTTAATTATTATTGACTTATAAAATAGTTTCATGTACTAATATACATCATTGTATTTATATATTAATATAAAATATTTTCAAAATGTTATGATGTAATGTTTTATTATGTATTTATTAATTTTTAAATTTTTCTTTTTCATATGGTCATTCATTCAGCTTATTAATATCCTCAGAAGAATTACGATTATTTGACAAAGTCAGAGTTTTTCTAGATGAAGATTTTTCCTCAGCCGAATGTTTTACGGTATGTTATTAATTTTATTATTTGAAATTAAATTTGAACACTTATATTTATTAATATACTTTTGTTTTAATATAAATTAATATAATATATAAAACTATTACGATATTATATTATTATTATTAATATTTCATAAAAGTATATAATATAAATATACTTTAACAAAACACAAACTACATTAATAATTAAATAGCTAAAATAAATATATTCGAAAATACTATTTTGTCCTATTGCATTTTAATATTAAACTTATTGAAATCTTCCATTATTCGGATTAATATTACTATTTAACAAAAATATATTGAATATATTTCATAATATTATGACTACTAAATAAATGAAAATTGAAATATCAAAAAATCAATATGTACTCACAGCATTTTTAAGGAAATCAGTCTTAATATTTATTATTTACTAAATGATCACAGAAAAAATAAAAATTAATCAAAATAATGTAATTAAATATTTTAGGCACTTGGAAATTTATACTTTGCACACGAAACATTGAAGGACGTGTTATTATGGGATTTTAAAGGTACTTGCAATTTACTTTAATTTCTTCTTTTTTTTTAATATATAATATTTTTAATTGGGTAATTATATAAAACATTATGAATTAAACATTGAAAAATTTTATTTTCATACTAATATAATAAATTAAAAAAAACCATAAAACTATATTATTTTCAATATAAAAAATAGCATTTCATTTATTTTACAAAATGATTAAGTTTTAAATAATGTTATTATTTGTATTTATTTAAGATTATTTTGTACATAAAATAATATAATCAAAACTTTCTCAAAGAAAATTATAATAATAATCTATTATTCTTTGATTATTTTAATAAATTATTTATATATTATGTAGTAATTTAATTTTTTTTAAATAAATTAAATTTAAATAAATATATTAATACATTTATCACAATAACCAGAGTTATTACATGTTATAAATTAACGCTTACAATTATTAATTTAATAAGTTAACAATAAAATTTGATAGAATTAAACAATTAAACATTTATATTTAAAATGCTTTTGATAATAATATTTTTACATATAATTTAATTCATCTAATTTAAAAATTATAAAATGATGAGAATTTTATTTATATATAAAATTTTTCTTATTTAAAAAATATTTTTCTTATTTAAAATAAAGGTGCTCAGAAATTTATTGCAAATAACTAAATAGTATAAACAGAAATATTTCTTATAGAGGGAACCTTTGTACCAGCTAACGGGCGCGAAATAAACTCGGGTAATATAGAAGCTGTGACGACCAAAGAAAAATCGAAATTTCCGCAAGATTTCTTTCCCGAGTGTAAATGGTCAAGGAAAGGATTTCTTAGGACAAGATGGAATATTAGCGGCACAATGTTTGACCTCATAAACATTCATTTATTCCACGATGCTAGTAATTTTATTGCCATGGAGACGGTAAGTACGATTAAGTTGTGTTATGATTTTTTCTATATGAATAGAATCATCTATATCTATATGGATCCATCTATATGGATAGATTAAATACCTAATTATGGAAGTAACACAACTAAAGAAAGTCTCGACAAATTTTTACAAAAATTCTCACATTTTAATGTAAATAATGTCATCGATTAATTCTTAAAAATTTATAAAAAGATTGATTTATACCTTTTTTTAATTTATAATAATTACAACATTTTATAAATAACTTATTCAACGAACATTATAGATTTTAATTAAAAATATATTAATAAGAAATGTTAAATATCAATTGCTATTTATAATTTTAACCATTCTTACAACAAATCATGTATAAATATCCATGCACACAGAAGAATTTTAATTTTTAATCAGGATCATTGAATCTCATTATTATCAGAGCAATGTTATATAATGTAATGTTAAGTGATATAATTAATATATTGTAATGTAAACATTTGTATTTCATTCTTAAAATCAGTCTCATTTAACTGTATGAATATTAAACAGATTTTACTACGTTTATTTAATAATGTATAATTTTGGTAATTTTATTGTAAGAACTCTTTTATGTAATATTATCATATATTACTAAAATTAATAAAATTGTACCTTACGTAATATTAAAATAATAGTTTTGATTATATTATTTATAACCAAAAGAAAAAATTATTTTCAATCTCAATGACTTATTAATTTATCAATTAAATAATTAAACACTAGATTATATAATCATTATAAGTCGCATAACTCTAAAATTATTCATAAATGATAACATTCTTACTGAAATATATATTTCTAGTTATAATAAAATAATGTATTGATCTGTTATTAAATATAACAAAATAAACTATCTTCTTTTTTAGTTCCCATCAGTATATAGTAAAACACGACGAAGAGCTTTGGAGCACACGTTAGATAGGTTTCACAACGACCATTATCCGAATTCCCCCTACTTCGTGTTTGGAGATTTTAATTTTAGAACAGATACAGCCGGTATCATCAAGGTACATAAAATTTTCATAATTTGGTCTATACCTATTCGATCGCGTGAATTGAAATTTATTTACTCGCATTTTAATATCCTTTTAATAATGCAAGATTTTTTAAAATTTACATAACATGACATATTTTACTCTAAAGTCGCTTACAACTATCATAAGATTTAGTAATTGTTTTATGACGGTTTACAGACAAATGATCCATTAATTCATTTAGATAAGGTTATACTAATTATTGTAAAATAAGATTTCAATCACATTAAAATAAAATTTTACTTGTTCAATTTTAGTTATAATTCAATCATCAATTCTCAAAACAGTTAATGTAATATAATAATTATATATAATAATTAACAAAATTAAAAATATGTCAAATCATTGATAATTGTAAGTAATAGTTTTAAATATATAAACTTTTATAATATTTACATACCCGAATGTAAGTACCGTATAATAAGTATGAAATGTAAGAAATGACATTTAAATTTAAATATTTTTCAAATATAATTCACAAAAATAATTTTTTAAAAGTTATATGAAATCTCATTATCATTCGATTAGTTAGAGGACGAATATAAATGATAATCCGAAATTTATTAAAAATAATGCTTATATTTGTGTTAAATTTTATACAATTGGAGCACTAGAATTCTTGCATAATCAACAAATATTAAAAATTTCATGTCCTATAAGTGATTTTAATTTTAAATTAATTATATTTTAAAAAAGAACTTTCTATCAAACATCGAATAGCAAATTCAAAGAAAATAGTTTTATCCAGACATTTATTATTATGTTATTGTATTAGTTTAATATCTTCAATAATTCTTATTTTATATGTCAAAATCAATACTTTCAATTTTTCGTCGATTATATATAGCGTTTTATAACTTTCAAAATATAGTTAAAATTTCAAAATATAATAAAAATAAATAGTATAGATTGTCACTCATTAAATGAATGTGCATTAATGGCACAGTATATAATATAACTATACAATTATTTGACGTAGTAATTCATTTAATAAATATAATTGTATTAAGATTTGAAAAAAAAATTTGAAATTATGGTAAAAAATAATAATAATAGTGAGAGATATGAGTATGATATATACATTAAAAAATAAATGTATTTCGAATTTTAAAATAAATAAATTTGTAATTGCACATCGAACTTTATAATCATATAGATTATAAATATAATTTTTAAGAATATAGTAAATTTAATTTAATCTAATAACCAAGGAGATGAACGCATATTATTCAACCAATAAACTCCATTTCTCATAATTAAACATTAATTGAACTCTTTAGTAAATTATTGCTTAATTAAAAAATATAGCTATATTTTTTATCTTGGTAGAAATTGACAGCAGAGACACATGAGAGTAAACAATTAAACAAGGGAAATCTCTCAAAGATACAATTTCGAAACGAATGTGACGATCTCATTCTGACCCTCGGCAAGAAGGAATTCTCGCACTATGAGCATCAGCAAGTCTTCGTGAAAAATAATGGCGAATGGGTAAGTCCCTAAACGCGCATTATTTACCTTCCATCGTTGAGCAATTAATCGAATGGATTATAATGCGATTACTATTTTTTAATAATAACGACAGTTTACAGATAAAAGTAATGAGTTGAAATAAAGAAGGAAACGTTTCATTTTAATAGAGTATTGTATTCAACAATAATTGCTATGCTTATATTTTACAAATGCATTATCTGCATAATGCAGATGGATTCTAGCAATTTAAAATTACTTTTATTAAACATCAAGTGTTAATAGATTGTAGATTTTTTATAACAATGTTTCATTTATCATTGAAAAATATGTATCATTTTAAAAATAATTTAAATAAAATGGATCAATGTTTCTTTACGTAAATCAACATTTTGAAGGAAATTTTCTAGTTAATTTACATTTGCACATTTCAATTATATTGATTATTTTTAATTGTATACTTGCTTTTTGTAGCTACACTTTTATGCTATCGAAAAAGGTGTCACGAAATTAATTTACCGTCTTTCATTTACTATAATTCAAATGTAAACTATAAAATTAATAAATTATTGCAATTGTATCTCTTACAATATTATTGCATTAATAATTGACATTATTTACATGTATCCTGTATAAATATTTAATTACAAAATGTGAAATAAAATGAGGATAAATAAATATTGAATTTAAATACATAATATTTAATACAAATCTATTGTTGTTCTTTATAAGAATGTTCAATTTTGTTTCAATCTAAATTTATAGTATATATATATATAAAGATTTAGTAAAGATTAGTTTGGTAAAGATTTAGTTATTTATATTTCACTTCATTTTACGAAAAATTGTTCTTCGATGTACCACTTTTCTGATAATTTACAACCTTGAATATCAATTCCGTAAAATGTAATGGTTTCAAAGATCTGTAAGTAATTTTCTTTTCGAAAATCGCGATTCAGTAGTATTTGTTGTTATTCTTTAAATAAAATTCGTCACCTAAAATTATATAATATGATAAATCTTATTTATTGTATTATCTTATTTCAGGTATAAGCCATAAGTTTATTCTTATGTATAAAAAATAAATAATGACAATAACATTATTATTAATAACAATGTTGATGATAATGATGATAATAATATTAGTAGTAGTAGTAGTAGTATTATTACGATTAATTACCAGGTATTAAAACTTGTAACTAAAATAAAAAATTTATTTCAATTATCTTACCCAAATATTTCAAACCAGTTTTAAATACAAAGTTTATAGGTCATGCAATCTTATATTCAATACAAAAAAAAATAAGATATGTAATATAATATAAGAAGTAATTATAAGGATACTTAGAATATGAAATATATATATTTATATATGATCATTTAAAAAATATTTGTAAAAGTTTTTAATTAACTTATTCATAATTATTGAATTAAATAAATATTTAATAAAATAGACATATTATTTTAAATAGTAAATAACATCTGTTTTTAAACAATTTACAACATCCATATTTTCTTATACTAAAACAATAATTTAAGAGGCTTACGTCACTACGTATTGTCGCTAGCTCCGAGAATATGACAAGGAACTGAGGGACTTTAACGGACGGCTGTTCGAGTTCCCGATTCGCTTCGTGCCAAGTTATCCCTTTGAGGAGGATGTTAACGAAGGAACAAGCTATATGCAGACTCGTGTACCAGCATGGTGCGATCGAGTATTACTAAGCCCATCCGCGAAATCGCTTATCAAGGATGTGAGTTCATTCATAATTTTATGAATATTATATATAATAAAAACTGGTTACATATGAATGATAAGCTCTTACTTTAATAAGATGATAAAATAAATATTGAAGTTTTTTAAAATGAAAACGCAAATATAATTTGATATTGTTTGATTTTTTTACAAGACTTATAAAATTAACTTATGAGTCAAAATAAGGATAATATAATTTATAAGTTTATATTCAATATAAGAATTATCCGTGATATATCTATAAAATTTCTTGCAGTTATAAATTTAATTACATTTATATTAATTCATGAACTATATTTTATCAATATTCATTTGAATAAGATTTAAAAATTTCAGAAATTAGAATCATTGGAACTCTTTTAAAATGAAATAGTAGTATAAAGGATAATTAATTAAATAAAGTTAGTTTTATATATTTTAATTAAAATATTAGTTTTAAATACTATTATATACAGCCATACCTACTAACATTAACTTATTATGAACATACTTTATAATTTTGTTCAAATTTACATAACATTAGTAGATAATTGCTGATGATATTAATGCTATATAATTAACTTTCAATTAAAAGCCGTTATAATGAAAAAGCATTTCTATTTAATATACTATTTAAAAAATGGCAACAAAACTAAATAAACTTATAAGTAATAATAATAAAATTAATTAATTTATGGATAATGTAATTACATTTATTACATATTTTATTTAAATTAATCGTATCCCATTCTTATGTTATTTCAATTTATTTCAATTACTCTAGAAAAATCAATATTTGTACCTTATCAATATTACCTTCTGATAAATAAAATTTATATAATATATATAATATATATCGTTTTTAATAAAAGGATTTAAATATTTATTACTTTTTAATTTTTAAATCGTAAATTATAATGCATCATTAAAATAAAAATCATTTGACTACGGTTCCATTGTGCAGATTTCATTGCCCAATGCTATTGAGTATGGTATTATTGGACAATTTACATGCATGGGAGATCACAAGGTATGTAGATAGCCAATTAAACTAAAAATAAAAATAATATAAAATTCCAATAAATCCAAGTAAATGAAAGTAATGAAGTGAACTTTTTGTAGTTCTATTTTTAAAATTTACAGTAAAAAGTCAAACAAGTCGTAAAATTGTTTACATAAAGGCAATATGCATACTTTACTTCGTGATTTTTTTATTCTGATGGTAAAATTTTAATTATTATGTGGCTGCAGCCTGTTTTCCTGGAATTTCGAATGAATATCTAACTCGACGTTGAGGTACCTATTTCATTCATTCTTTTTCTTCCTCTCTCTCTCTCTCTCTCTCTCTCTCTCTCTCTCTCTCTATCTATCTATCTATCTATCTATCTATCTATCTATCTCTCTCTCTCTCTCTCTCACCCCCTCTTGTTATCTAAAACCCTGTTGTATTGTTATTTTCATCTGTAAAATTTATGTATTTTAGTACTGATATGTAATTGTATATTGACAAAATTTTTGTTATATTTTATAAATATCTCGTCATACGTAATATATTTTTATTATCCCGCTAGTTATACTTATATTTCACTATTATCATTAAATTTAACCCTTTTCAGATTCATTACTATATATTAACATCTTTATTTCATTAATTATTTAAGACATTCTAAATTTCAGTTGAACTAGTTTTTTATTTCAATTAGAAAGTTAAAGATTTCATAGACATTCGTTTAAATTACCTGCTTGATTGTTGTAATGATTAAACAATCCTTATGATTAAATATTCCTTCATTTTCGCTTATTCTAAAAAAACGCTCGTTTATTCTTTACGTTATTATAAAACGTATGACTAAAACATTATTATTAAATTATAATTAACTACCAATTTCAAAGAAATATCGCTATGATATATTTATACATGCACAATATATTTTTAATATTATATATGGAATATTTTTTAATATTATAACATTATTTTAATATATATTGTGATAAAAGCATAGTACTTTACTATATAATAAGTTTTAATTCCTTTAAAGATTTGTGTAAATTTATTATATCGTGATTTTAAAATAACAACTTATAAATATAAAATAATTTCAATCTATAAATTAATCGTGTATTATGACTTAAGAAAGTATTAATATAGTATTTAAATGCCAATTTTAAGGAAATATTGATTATATATAGTAACATTATAATTATACTAATATAAATATACAAAGAATATTAGATCTATGTTTAATAGATATTTTTTATTCTTTTCTAAATATTTTTGAAAATAAAATAATTTTATTTTAAAGATGTTTTTTAAGAAGTATTTAATAATAGTTATACTATTGCTAGAATGATTGAAGTGTAGTTGACGTTTGCTTACTTATTTATCTGTTATTCATATTAATTACTACCTTATATAATAAATAATCTCTTTCAGTTAAGACAATTATTAATTATTCTAAATTTAATCGAACTACTTACATATTAATATATTCATTCATGTAAATAAAATAAATGTTCATATTGATTAGAAATATTATTATGCTTTCTACCATACTTGTACACAAAATATATTTTTATGTAATAATAAGCGAAAATGTAAAATCATATTTTAAGAATTTATTTTATTCTTATTTTAAATATACGGAGAAAATTCAAAATATATAAAAATAATTGTATAAGATCTGTAAATTATATTTACATAATTTTCTGTGGGTATAATTAAGATGCAATGAAATATTTCCCTTATAAATTTGAATATATTTTATATATTTAACACGAAATTTTAAATCTTTCACTTATTAAATGCATTTATGAATAGTTCTAAAACTATGTAATATAATAAAAGTTAAATGAATAGAAAATCTCCATTAGCTTTTACATATATTTTAAAAATTAATTCACACAATGAATAAGTACTTATGCAGTTTCTATTATTTATTATTATATATCTATTCTCAACGCAATATTTAAGTTAAATTTAATTTTAAACTGATGTAAAATATTTAATAAATAATAATTAATTATCTAATTCCTTCTTATAAGACTTTGATTTATGCTTAATTTCATAAAATAAGAAAAATAATTTTAGGGTACATATTTTTGTATTCGTTTTATATAAAATAGATTGATTTTATATGTATAGTTAAAATTAAAATTACTTAATAGAAGTACTACCTAGGAACTAACTATAAAAGAGCAAGAAACATTGAAAGTAATAGTTCAAAACAAAAAAATTGTGCTTAATTTTATTTTGAGACAATGTTGAATCTTTAATATTCGCTATGATAAAAAAAAAGTAAGAAGGAAAAATTAAAATTTTAAACATTACTTAAGTTTTCTTTCTTGGCAAATTCGGTCATCTATTACTTTAATAACAAGCCTTTAAATCCTATACCTTCACTTTGTAATACAAAGTTAAAAATAATTTCTAATCTATCATGCGATCAATATTTTAATATTTATCGAATTATAATATAATATTTGACATAATTGTATTAGTATTGATTTTCATAAGATTTTCTCTCATATTAGTATCATTAATAGAAAAGAAAATGCCTTTAAGTCATGTGAACTAGTAAATATGCAGAAGCTTATTCAATATAAACGAAGATAAAAATTTTGTTTCTACGAAATGATTTAAAAGGAATTTTTAAAAGCATTTTCTTTTGCATGATTTACACTTTTAGTTTTAGTACCATCACTAAAAGCAGTAAAAATGCAGTAAAAAGAAGAAGCAACCCGTATCAAATTAGAAATTTATCGAACGGACAAATGTAAAGCCTCTCATAGTCACTACACTTCTACTCATATTGTCATTTTGTTTCTCCTTTTAATGTGTTTCCAGCCAGTCTACTTGAAGGTTGTGCTCATCTCGGATGCAGGTATGATAAATTGCTGCATTACTGTGGGCTCTGAGCTCTGCTTTCGCGTACCAGAAAGCTACTCGACTTCTGACCGCCTGCCACTCACCACATCCCCATTATTATTATCCTCTTCGCCAGTCCTGCCTAGCTGTTGTAGTTGCGCACGTGCTGCGACAATTGAACACTCGTCGCACAATAACCTCCTGCACGCAACCCCTTTTAAGCATGACCCTTACACTCCGGACAGCATGGACAGTCCAAGCCCCAACGCGATAATTGTCGCTTCGGACAGCATACCACCAGATCTGGATATGCATTCTATCTCAACGACTGATGAACAGTCAGAAAATATGCGAGGAAAACGCGAGCGACCATTTAAACATTTGGATAGGGCGGCTGTATCTCCGTCTCTTCTCAAGTCAAAACTAGAATTAATCGCCGAGAGAAGCTTGTGGGATCAATACAGTAGATGTGGATCAGCTTCTTCAACTGCATCAAATTCTAACTCCGATGCTGATAATGATCTTGGCAATCCGGATAGTGACCAATGGAGTGCAAGAAAAAGTCGCAGTAGTAGTGATATTTCTTGGCAACGATCCCATCTTCTTACAAGAGCCTGGTTGCAAGGTAAAAGTCATCAGACCTATCACTCCTTCTCTAATAATTTACATCGTACGGATGATAATCAACCACAAGAGAGAGAATTCACCAGCGTCAGCAGTGATAAAAAATATCGACAATATCCTTTTGGCTCCGATTTAGTAATTCCGAGGATAGCAATCATTAATGCTAGCAATTTCGAATCGAATGCTAGTTCCGTCCATTTATATGATGTTTGCATTCCAAAAAAGATTTCCACAATTGATACGGGTCAATCGTCTGATCGATATTTAGATATCTTATATGCTAATACGAGAACTAGAAGTCTTAGTGAAGCTGATTCCAGTCGGGATAGATCTCCAACAGGTTTTACACTTGAAGACGATGAGCCGGAAGAAAACTTAGACGATATGCAAATGAATGTGAATGAACAATTGACTGAAATTATGATGGGCCTTGAGCTTACTTCATTACCAGAGGCTGAGATAAAACAATTGACAGATACTGATATGTCGCAAACAGATGGGATCATTTATCCTTTTATTGTAGCAAATAATGCAGTGCAAGAAATTATGATGACTGCGTCAAGAAATACTACAAGAAGCAATTCAATACAGAGTCAAGAAGCTAATATCAGTTTAAAATTAAAAGCTTATAATAAAGTTACAGAGAGATATAAGCGCAATATCATTGAAAGAAAAGGTCGTTGTGAAAAATGCTGTGTCGTTTCATAATATATATACCGTTTCTAATCCTAGAATAATAATAACCGAGTTTCATAAAGTATATGCTTATACAAATTATTACAAAACGTTATTTTGAGATGAATATTTATACTTGAAACGTCCAAAAATATATGAATTGCTAAAAATTTTCTTTTGGCTAATATGAAAATATTCTTCCATATAAATGGTGTTTTTTCGATAAACACTAAAAATAGCAATCGTATATTAGTAAATATTTGACAATTTTTAATTTACTATTATTAACTGAGTTTTTAACTATACATCATATACTCTATATCAATTGAATCAACTATACAAATTACACTATATACATCAAATACATTAAAAAAAAAAAAAAACTAGCAGAAATAAACAAACAAATAAAGGTTTATAGGAATATAAATAGAGTTTAGAAAGGTTTTAATCATTATGACAAAACCTTTTAACACATGACATATATACATGAATACGTAAGGAAGATTTTTCAATAATTTTCTTTATTAAATTGTATATTAATGAAAATGGAATTATATTAATTGTGAAAATGAAATAATCCTATATTTCAATAAGTAAAAATAATAAAATAAATGTAAAATATTTAAATAAAAATCTTTATTTAAAATAAAGATTTTTTTATTCAAAACATTTAAATTTGTTTATTGGAACCTCACTAAAATTAAAAATGGATGGTTATACAATTAAATAATGATATTTTCGAAATATATACATAATGCAAAATTTAATAGTTTTAAATTACTCGTTTACTATTTTCGTAAAGTATATGCAATCAGTTATAATAAAGTTATAATATAATAATATAATTATATAATAGTATAATTTAATATAATCAGTTATAATATAATAATATAATAAATTATTATAATATAATAATAATAAATTAATAAAGTTACATTAGCTGTTTCTCAGAAATTCAAGAAAATTTATATATAACGGTATTCATTTTTATATTATGAAATTACATTATATTTAATATTAAATAAATATTATAAATATTAAATATATATATTAAAAAATATTATAAGACAATCACAAATTTAGTTCTTATTCATCTAATGAATTTGAAGTATTAATATAAAAATAAATACAAATATATCAACTTAAAGTTTTGATATTCGTATAATTATAAAATCACTAATTTAAAAAATATTCTGTATGAAAGAGCAGACTGATATTCTAATTTTCATTAGAAGGTTATATATTTTTTATACATCTATAATTTAATGATATTGTGCATGAAATTTTCAGCCAAATTATACCTGCTTAAAGACGCTTAATAATATATTTATTTAATATATTTTATGGAGTACAGAAATATTATACCTGTTAGTATAATATCAGAAAAATAGTAAATATTGGTAAATTACCAAATATTTTATTGCTTCCTTATCTCTAAACGAGAGTTCATTAATTTCAGTGCAAATGTAAAGAAATGTTTATTATACATTATTCTCTAAACTTTTTAATAGACTTTGATGTGGACCCATAAATTTTTTAAACAAATTATTTCAAAATATAAAAATGAAATTTTATTTTTTCATTAACTTTAATAAATACATAGACTAATTTTTATTTAAAAGAATTAGATATACAAGGCTCAAATTTTGTTATTTTGATAAAAAATAGATTATTAAAGCAGAATAATAAGTCTTATAAATATATTAGAAATATATAAAATGCTTAATAATATAATATATATATGTTCTTATATTCAGTATTATTTATTTATGAGAAACATATAAAAGTTATTTTTTTTAATTATAAATTTTAATAATAATGTATTCATTTTTATGAAAATTTTTCAGAATTTTTCTATTCTACGTATTTGTAAATACGTAGAATTATAATAATACATAATTACATAAAATAATACTAATTATATAATATTACTAAGAATTTAATATATCCATTATTCAAAATTTTTTACGTTCCAAATATATGTTAACCTTAAAATATATTAAAATATGTCAAAAGTTATGTTTTTCGGCATTTAATAAAAGTATAGTTTAAACTTCTTTTAAATACGAAAATTAAAAATGATAGTTAATCAAATTGAAATGTGATTTTTTTATGGTAATTTCTTCATAAAAACATTTTTAAATAAAATCTAATTTTAAAGGTTTTAAAAATCATAAATAATAAAATTATTAACTTTTTGTAAAAGAAATAACTCTCAGTACGTATTATTTGTTCATATTCATTATTATTACTTAGATTATTATTTCCATATTCTGTATAAAATAAATACGTGTAAATATTTTCATAAAATTCTTTTTTAAGCCAATATATTTAGGTTGAAATGATCCATATAAAAAGGTATATATACATATTATTCCAAATTAATTTTTATTATTATAAATTAATATTCTCGAATTTTATGCACAAATTATATGAAAGTATTAATGTATGCTTCTTCATGATCTGTCGTTTTGTTTATTCGTAACTGATACTGATTGTGATCTTAGGTTCCTGTAAGTGGGACACTGTTTCACCTGTCAAGTATTATATTATATTTTATTCGAATAAATACTTCGAATAAAAAGTCAATAATAATGAACTGAAAAAAGACTCAATTAAAAATACTATTTCTACGTGCTTATACTCAGAAAAAATTATTTTTAAGTTAAAATACAAATTTTAAACAATATAATTTTTTGAATCATTTAAAATTAAAATATATTTTTTTAATAAAACAAAAATTATTTATATTACGATCGTTACTTTTAATTTTAAAAAATAAAAAAAAAATTATAAAATTTCTGTTAAAAATATATACAAATAATATGAAATAAAAATTAGTCATATTTGCTCAATATTTTCTGTAGCATATATTTAAATATTCTTGGATTTTTTACAGCAATTATAAATAAATATTACATTTACATAATTATTATTAACTTTATATATAATTTCCAAACTTAAATTTTTAACATTATTTATTAAAATTATTTTTAAACAAATGAATCATAAAATTACTCATATTTAAAATAAAATTAATATCCGTTGTTTTAAATCTATATAAACTGTAATTAAATTTTGTTTCAATTGTTATTGAATTAAATACGTAAATAAATAATATACAGTTTTTCATAATTTGTTAGAAAAAAAAATTCTATTTTTCATAAAAAATTTATATAAAAATTAATAATAAAAATATTATATGCAGATAACATATATATTTATTGAATTAACAAGATGATTTTCAAGTATTAGATGTAAAAATTGTCTGAATTAATGAACTAAACTTCCAAAATATAACTTTAAAAAATATATTGCACTTCTAATATTGATAATTACTTATATATTATAAACATGTATGTAAATAAATACTTAGTGTATATACATGCGGTCGAATAAAATAAATAAAATACTATGCTAAATTTTTAATAATATAACGCGTAACAAAATTTTATCACATTGATTATTTATCTCTTAAATATAAAAATTAATTTTCAATAAAATAATTTATTACTTATTTTTTTATAAATTTGCAAAAAATTTTAAATGAAAACTATATCTTGAACGTGATATGAATAACAAGAAATTGGTGAAATGAATTATTAAAGTAGTTTTTATGAGTAACAATTTAATAAGTTTTTACTAAAAAATGTAATAGTAATAAATTATATTTAACAACATTTATATATATTATAAAAATAAAAATAAATATTAAATAATAAACCTTCTTAGAACATATATTATGTCCTATTCATCAATTTATAAAAAAATGTGTATTAATCAAATCGACGTAAGTTTTTCATATAAAAATGTATCATAAAAATCGTCATCATATTATATTCAGCTAATAACCAAAAGCTATTTTTGTAATGTTTATGTAACAATTTGTATAAATTGATTGTTTTAATTATTAAGTTTTATTATGTATGTGATAAAAATTCCTATATAATAATTTAAAATAAGATAATAATATTGATAATATTCAAAAATTGTATTATCATTATTCAATATATCTGTATATATGACTGATAACTTGTCTGTGAAAAAAATGATAATTACCCTTATTGTATCCACAAATGTAATAGTTTAATAAATTTAATTTATTTTGTGATATTAAAAAAATCAATTATTAATAAATAAGAAAAATATGTTAAAAAATCGATGTATTGTATATGAGATATATAGGAATAATTTTTTTTTAATTAAATCGATAGGCTTACCATTCAAAAGCAATTAAACTTTTATAATATATGCAAAGGCGTAAAATACGTACTTGATACTTTCTTATTTTAATAATTATATTGTGCATTACTGAATTATATTTAATTAAAATAATATAATTATTTTTCATATTATTATTAATATTATATATTTATTCATATATCAATGTTAAGATTAATATAATAACAGCATAATAATAATATTTTTGTTACGTTATTAATTACCTTTTTATTATTTGAAATGTTTTAAAGATATTTATATTTCAATAACAATGACATGCACTTTTTATTTGAGTATAAGCCTTAAATTCAAAGTAATTTATACATTTTTAATTTGTATTATACAAAATTTATAATTTACAATAAAAAAATTATTGAATTACTCATGAGCTTAGATAAATATTCAGTTCTATTTTTAAGAAAACATTAGCAAAAACATTTCTTCATAATTTTAAATCATATATAAATATATTTAATGAGTTTTAAATACTTCTAAATTCTCGTAAAATTTCCTAATATCCCATATAGAAAATATGTAGAAGATATGGCATATACAATAAATTGTTGAAAACTTAAAATAACTATTAAATAACTAAAAAACATATACAATTTATTAAGAAAATAATTCTTAAAAATGCGACATTATTGAAGTTTTATTGTATTTAAAGCTAGTGCAAGGGATGGACCAAGTAACCTCATTTAATGAAAATTTTTCCAGTGTAGAAAATATTAGCGAAAATATATTTATGATTATACAATAAAATGAATAATAAGCTTACATTTCATTATTTCAATAACCTGATTTTTACTAGTAGATAAGAGTGTTGATGTTTTTCAGATAACATACTGTTAATGTATTAGTCTCTAATTATCATATTTATATATTATTTTAAATATAAAGTTGTAAGGATACGACTGCAAATAATGCAGAGGCGCATCATGAAATTTATGTATGCAAACACGCGTATCATTGTATACGTATAAATAAAGCATTTACATATCAAATTTAAAATATAGATTTAATCCATAAGTGTTTATATATATAATTATATTCTTTTTATAAAAAGTATGTATTTTTTATTTTCATTTCTCATTATCTGTCTGTACATATATTAATTAATTAATGATCTTTTCTATTTAATATGAAAAATTCACCTGTTTTTAATGTTGGCACGTAATTTTTGCTTATTTTTATTTAAGAGCAGTTTTCTTAATATAGTTTTTTTTATGTAATGTAACAACTAACTATTATTTTTCCCGTTTAATTGTAATAAAATGTTACTGATTTTAAGTATTTGTAGTGCCGCTTATTTATAATTAGATTATTATTCGTATACTTTGTTTAAGATTTTTAAAATCTCATGTAATAATTTTTGCTCGTATTCTGTTTATAATTATTTTAATAAATTTTAAACTTTAGAAAAGCAGTTCAGCATGCTTTCCAAAAATATATGTTTAAACATTTATAATGTATTTATTACGATCGTCTAAAGGGTAACAAATTAAAGTATTTAAATAATAGTTAGTTTTATTTTTTAAATTATAATTAAAAAGTAAACATTTATTATCAATTATAATACTTTTTATTAAAAATTAAACTTTAATATTTTAAATTTAAATTATTTTACATGGCATTATAAAATAAAAAATTTTATATTTTGTAAATTAACAAAATAATATAATTAATATTATTTGTAAATTCAAATATTTTTGATCTCCACGCATTTTATTTCAAAAAGTACAGTAAAAACAATTGCTTTATGTAATCAGTATTATTTCACATAAAATATAATTTTATTACATAATATAAAAATCTATATTAAAAGTACAAATCAGATTAAGAAATTTTTCCATCCTTGTAAAAACATATGCCGTTGTTATATGAGGAAAATTGATTTTTAATTTGTTTTTTGCAATTTAAATGCAATAAGTATAAAGAGATCATTTTCACTTATATGTTTATTGATGAATAAGCATTTAACTGCACTTATCATTAAAAAAAATACTTTAATTTGCCATGGGCAAAATTACTTCTCACTCATATGCATATTACATTATTAATGCTACCTTGTAAAAAAAACGATGAGCAGCGAGTGAGAGAAAATATTGTTTAAAAGATAAATCAGAATGAAAAGTGGCTTTCTCGTTATTGGCCCATAATTAGCAGATCCCTGGGAATCCGTGGAATCGTTCGAGGAAAAACAGGGAATGCTGAAATTTTCAAAATCACTGGCAAAAACGGAATTTTGTGACAAACGAGGAACCGAGAATGGTAGTATCACCCGCTACATTCATATCAAGCATGCTGACTCAACGGTTCAAATCTTTCGCGAGACAACTGTCTGATCTTACGCTGCAGATCTCTCTGAAAGAAAAATATCACTTGGACAGTATATAGAGAATGTCTGGTGGAACTGGATCTCTAATAAAAAAAAGAAGCAAAAGTTCGGTCAACCGATTTCGTAATTATTGAAGCTAAACTGTTACAGAGTTTCTTTTAATTTTAACGACAAAGTAAATATTTTAGGGAGAATGCGTATCAATTTTAAGAAGAAACAATACTGGCACCGATAAACAATCAAATTGTCATATGATTAATTTTAACGTTGTAGCGATTATAATATATTTATAAAGTTTATTTATATAAATCATACAATTTCTTTATTTCTTTATTCTTCTTTTGACAATGAATTAATAATATTTATAGCAAAATTATTCACTTCATACCATTTATTTTTACTGGATAAAAATTTGAATAATTTAAAATTATTTGTTTTTATTCTCTCGATTAATCATAATTAAATTAATACCGATAACTGTAATAATTGTGAAAGGAATTACAAACATTTATGTGTACTAGTCATTTAATATAAAATAAAAATATATTTTATTAATGTAGTTCTATCATTTCATTTAGCTGTCTAAAGAATAATTAAAAGGCGTAAAATAAGTTACAAGTTCGCGTATACACAGAATTTCATTAAACGAAAGTGATGAAGTATTTGTAAAACAACTTTAAAAAAAAATTCTGTGATATTTTTAAATAATATTGAAAAAAAACAAATTGTTCTTAATTCATATTAATGAGTGAATTCTTCCGTACTTTTACAATTATGTTATACAGATCTCGTTAGAACGTATAATATTTTTCAATAAAATAGATTTAAGGTTATTGAATAGATCGTATACATACATTAATATTTCTAATATAGTTGGCGTAGTATAGATATTTTACTTTATAATCTGTGATGTTAATGGAACTAAATAAAAAATATAAAGTTCTTACTAAATTTATTTACTTCAATATTACACATATTACAATTGTATAATATATGAAAACAAATTTAAAAAATTCATAGTTAAAATTATTTTATTTATGGATTATGTAAATTCAAATAAAATCTTTGAAAATAAATTGAATATGTCAGCGTAATTATAATCATGTATCTTTTGTTCTATCATATACTGTTATTACCAATATTAAATAACTATGCATTATTATATATTGGTAGATAATTGGTAGACAAAAATAATTTATTAAAATAGTTTATTTAATAAAGAAGCAATCTGTATAAAATACATAAATAAAATCTGTATAAATACTGTATAAAATTTAAATTAAAAAATTGATTATTTTGTAAAATAATATATGAAATGAATATTATTAAGAATACTGATAAATCTATTTAATATATATAATACATGCACTTTCAATTTAATATTCTTAGTAAATAAGTGTTGTTTTGTGATTACTACGTATTAATCTTTTTCAATTGTTCAAAAAAATATATCTTGCATGAAGATGACATTTTTTATCGATATAAAAAATTTAAATTAAAATTTCATTTAAAATAATTTAATTATAAAAATTTAAATAAATTGAATTTCTTAAACGTACAGTATATATATATACCTAATACAATAAGCAATATGAATATCATATTTATATATATACAGACAATTAAAAAGATAAAAAAAAAATTCACTTATTCATTAAACATCTATTATAATTTTATCTATTATTACTTTAGAATATCTTTAAGCAATTTGCATGCAACACTGTTATTTGAACTAAAAATTAAGCAGGTTATGTAATTTTATTATTTTAAATGTAAAAATTTTTAAATGTAAAAGATTCAATTAAATGGATAAAATAATACAATCTACTGAAAATGCCATTATATTTAAGTATGTATTTTGAATTAAAACAAAATTATTATAATCTTTTCTAATTTTTATAAACCTATTGAGTATTATTTATATTAAATAATTTTACTGACAACATCATAGTATTAAATAAAAAATAAACAAAAAATTAGATAAATAAAAGAAAGAATAAATAATTAAATAAGCAAGAAAAACGAAGAGGTTAAAAGAGATTAAAAAAGAAAATAAATGTTATATATTTTAAGAATAAAAATTATTTTACCATGATTTTATTTTATTTTAATTTATTGGTATATTAATAAATTTTATGATTTGTTGTTTTAGAATGCATGGCTGTAAATTATTCTGCAAACGATCCTAATCTTAAATAAAATGAAAAAATTATTACAAAGGAACTAAACAAATTTTAGGTCTAATATTTACTTGTTTAAATAAAATATTAAATATAATAAAAATAAACTCCACGGTAGTATTAATACCAAAATAATTTTGATTGATTTTATTTTGAAAAAAAAATTATTATGGTAAATATCTATTGTAAAATGTCGTTTTCGTGTTATTAACAAGTTCTAATATTGAAATTTAGTGATCCCTTAGTTCATAGTAAAATAATTAAGTAACTCAAAATTTCAACTAACTTGTATAATTAAAATAAAAAAGAAACATATATTCAAATATTAATTTATAAATGTGATTTCAAATTAATTTATAATTTGATAAAATAAAAAACTATTCATCTAAATTAGTAACAAATACTACTAAAATATTTCTAATATTTTTCGTATATTTATACTAAATTTTTCTTGAAGCTGATAATACATAAAAATATTTTTAAGCTATTAAAATAAATGAACCGTATTTTATGGCAAATTATAATGTTGTTCACGTAATAAATCAGAAATTTTTTATTACACATATGCAAAAGGATTGCTAATAAAAAACAAGAATACATAATACTATTAAATAAGTTTGATAATTAAAATATAATATTTCACATATTAAATTTTATGTAAAATAGTTCTTTACATTTTTATAAATAGTTTATCAATATTTAGAGTCAATGTAGCAATAAATTATGTAATAAATATAATAATTCTTTTATTTAGTAGATATAAACATTCAATAAATATATTAAAACTAAATTTTAGAAGACTGTTACTTCATAAAATTGCTTATTTAATAAAAATATTAAAATGTGTATCACATTTATTTCTATTTCAAATAACTTTACAAAATTTAATGATTAATGTTCATATAAAATAAATATTCTATTATTAAAACAAATTTTGTAATTTACTAAAGTATTTATTAATATAACAATCATACATATTTTTAAATTACTTTTTATATGAAGAATAAATATCGAATTATTTTTTATTTAATAAAGACCGTCACATAACTAAATATTTTTTAATTAAATATACCCTTAAATTTAAATATCGATCTAAGTTGATATTTACTTTAAATATAATAATAAATTAAAAAAATAATATGAAAATTATTTATTAGATTAATTCAATTTTCAGATTTTAAAGAGATTTATATTAAAATAAATAAAAAAATTTGCATAAATAATTTAATTCGATTTTAAACGATCGTTTAAATTATTTATTTGAAAAATTACTGAGCAGTCATATTTTTCTAAATAACATCACAAACATGGCATGTTTTTTAAAATTTTTATTGTTAACCAATGATTATAATACATCGTACTATTAAATTTTACAATAATATCGCATTCGTTAAAAAATTTATTATTTTCAAATTTGGATTATATCTTTGGTATTAAGAATATATGATGCACATATGATTACGACGAGATTACTGTGTAATTAGTGTAGCAAACAGTTTTATGTGTATATACGTACGAATATATGCATATGTATATGGATTCATACATACTGATATGTTTATATGTATGAATATATAAACACGTGTATGTATGCATGGATATATGTACGAATTAGATGTAATAAAAATTTATAATATATTTCAACAAATTATAGTTGTATTAATTTTGTACACGACAAAATAACTTCTATTGTCTTATATAAAAAATGCATATTAGAAAATATTATATAAAATTGACTTATAAATAATAACACCATTGATAACTAGACTGACAAACAAACGATTGTTTAAAGTTATTTTGTAATTACTCGCATAAAATTACTTATTATTTATAATGAACACAAAATAAAATATAAATGTTAAAACGTATATCATACGAAAATTATCGTACAAAAAATTTTTATATCAATAGACTTTGATGTAATAATCATTGTATTTATACTTTTATGCGGTATAACATACTAAAAAATTATGTGTTTTGTACTTCGAATATCTACAAAATTTATGTTATATCGTAAAAATCGATAATCGAATCAATAGATTGAGAAATTCCTAATGTCTGCAAAAGGCAAAAAATTGTGATGTATACATATTATATAAACGTACTAGTCGATATAATTATGAATATAAAATAAATTTCTTTCTCTCCAACAGTAAAAATATTTTTCTTTAATTACTTGAAATCATGTAACACATAAAATAACGATCAATCTTTCTTAAATTCTTGTCTGACATTGTCGACGTATTCTTTTGCCTAGCTCTTGTGGGTTCAGCGTACCTGAATTGACGGCCTACTGATAGGGATTTCACCTGCTTGACTGTATGCACTCTCTGATGTTAAAGAGTGTGGATAGGACTGATTTTTTATGAATTGTTATGTAATGTTCTGATTATATTGATATTTAATATTACAATCATGTGATAGCAGAAGAACCCACGTTTCATCATTCATCTTTGATCAAATAGCTCGATATTAGATTAACGGTCTTAATGTAAGGAAATAATATAATAAATCAACATAAAAATTTTTAAAGATGTTTAATAAATAAAATTATATTTTTTTAAATATTTGTGGTATATTATAATACATACACAGTTGTAGTTTATTTTATAATCTGTATGAATCAACCATCAGCTAAATCAGAATTATTAAGATCAGATGTACATATATTTGCAGAGTCTAATATCCTTTTCTTTCAGATAATTGAAGCGATAGCTTGATGAACGGAGAACTTTTATTATAACTATATCATTGTAACATGTTCGTTATAACCAATCCGATTATTCGAAAGTACCCTTTAAATCCAAAATTATTAATTTTTAAACCACGTTAATTCCCACACATAAAGTTATGAAAGATATAATAATAAATAATGCTTTATGCTGATTTCCGGTCCCACTGGTTACGGATACTGTTCCACTTGTACAATTTTTATTACGCTCAGTGTATCTTCTGAGGTCTGGTTCGCGCTGTTGGCATGAATAGAATAATACAGGTCACACACGCGGAAGTGGACATTGATCAGAATTTCGAATTCGGATTTTAGCGGCACGGCATTGTGGAAACCAAACCTTGAAAGGATTCTGCTGTAGTCGGATAAGCCCGACATGTTACAATAAAATATCATCGCGAGAATCAGGTCGGCATTGAGCGACATGGCGTCGACTCTATGACTTGTCATTGCTCTTGATTATATAATAAATTCATGTGCCTTTAACATCAAATAGTAAAATGAAGAACAATTTGTTTGTAAATGATATTAAAAAAACAAAAGTAAATTGCCTGAGTAGAAGTTAACTTTGTGATAATAAGTTTCTATTCTTGTGCATGTTAATTTTATCAAATAACTATTTATGCATTATCTGTTGATGATGTAGATATTTAAAGACTGAATAATAAATTAATATCAATTCGGCTTAAAAAATAAAATCGAAATATCGCGAGAAACTAATATTTCTTCAACTACAAATATTAAAAGTTTTAATAAAAATTTGATTACAGCAAAGAATATTTTGATCACAAATTTGTATACCAAATTTCTTGGAACTATCATTTACATTAAATTTTAACGAATATATTACTGCTCAAGACAGAATTTCTTTAATTTATTCACAATTATTAATATATTATGTATTTAAGAATAATCGCGTTATCACTATCAATATGCTCATGATATATATAATTATTGGGGATTGAACTCGATGTATAATAAACTCCTCAAGCTATCAAAGTGAGAGGCTCATAGTGGTGGTGGTGGCGGTGGGGGGGGGGGGAGTCTACTATATTATTTAAATTAATATGGATAATGTTAACTGCAAAGTTTAATGTATTATCTTAATACTATTTGTATGAAATGTCTTGAAAAAGGGGGAATTGTAGTCTTAAAAGCTTGTTGAAATTATGGATTACTTTCCTGGTTTAAGTAGTGTGTATTGCTAGTTGCGGCAGTGCTTGTAGTTCAAACGCCAATTTGTAGTTAGTAGTGGCAGTGTTTATAGTTTGAACGCCACTTGAATTAATGCAATTAATATTGTAGTAAGTTGAAAGTTGTACGTCGAATGCCACCTTTCTTGTAGTATGTGATTTCGTGTAGGAAATCGTGTGTAGAATTTGTCAGGATTTCGCACTGCCGTACTTGTTTTATATATGATCTGATATATGATATATATATCTGATATATGATTTTGATCTATGATCGGTTAACTCCCCTAAGCAGGTGGTTCCATTGTAGGACTATGCGCCTTTATTTCGTCGTCGAATGTCGTATTGATCGCTACGAGACATCACGCGATAAGATGATATAAATATGCATGTTATATTCTTATTAGTTGTTGATTTAGAGAATTTCAATAAGTCCTTGTTCGCCAATTTGTATCTCAAATATTAGAATGATAAGTAAATAAAAACATCACAATTTACAATACATGAATATTTATATTTGAGTATTTGAGCTATTTGAATGATCGATGAAAGGTCCGGTATGTTTCGGAATCTTGAACAATAATATTAAAACTTTTTTTATTATAAGGCAGAAATATTTTATAATAAAAAGTTTATTTTACAGATTAAATTTTAATACGTTTTGTAATTCTTGTATTTCTGATTTTACAAGCGATTTTCTTAAACCTTATCTAAACATGATTATACATTAGAAGCTCAATTTTTTGGTTAGTGACTACTTTTAAAAATAAAGCGCTTCCTTTCAAGCTAATAATTCTCTCATTAAAAATTTATCTATTGTTAAATCTACTGTAAATTATATAATACAATATAGTAATCTACTGAGATAATAGCACAAGCATTGTTATTAGGATATATTGTAAATGTTATGATCATATCATTGCATGCACGGGCAGACATATTAAAAATGAAAATTGACTATTCATGGGTAACGTACCCACACAAAGCTTATTTTAAAATAAGTTATAATCGAGACATGAAATATTTCTAACCATCGATATATTATGCATAAAATACGTAAACAGACATATAATTATAAATATATATACATGTCTATTTATAATAAAAATTGTAAAAATAAAGTATATTAATTTTTTATATTCTAATTTTTAATTACAAAATCTATGTATATAATTGCCGTTATAATATATTTACATAATTATTAAACTTTGTTAATATTTTAATTATTTAAAAATTATCGTAAATTGCAGAGTTTTTAACTATCAAAATATTTGTATAGAATTGTTTATTAATTTATCTATAATTTAAATTACAAAAAAACATTGCATATCTATACAAATTCAAGAATTAAAAGAATGTTTAATAAATATTAATAAAATGATATATTTCACAATAAAATATCAAATTTAGTACCTTTACATACCTGAAATATAAGTAATACATCAATGTCTTAAAGATATCACAGAATTTAATATCATAAGTTGGCAAAATAAATTGATATTTGTATGCTGTTATATTAATTATATGCATACGATTTTCATAAAATGACACTTTATAAACAACTGGTACCTAAAAGAATTATGAAATTAATATTTAATATAAATTAAAGGTAACCTATTCAAGATTTATTTGACTCGATTATCTTACTTAACCTTTTGAAAAAAGTTCACGTTGTAGTATTTAATGTACATTAAAAATAACATTTCTTCTTTATAAATGTTAAGATTCATTTTTTGTCATGATTAATTCATTTATTAATTTTAAAACTCTTACAGTAAAGTAACTGTAAGTGTTAGAATTTATGCCAATTCAAATTTATTATAAATAATAAAATAACATTGAATATTATATTACATAAATTATTATTTTGAAAGATACGATTCACTAAGAGTGTATTAAGAAGAATAAGATGTTGTTCAGTGAATTATTTTAATGGAAAAATATTGTAATGTAACAGTAAAGTTTCTCTAGAGTTTAATACACTCCAAAATGTCACTAAAGTATGCATCGAGGCTTAATTTAGAAATCGTCGAGAATAATAGTACTTGTAATTCTTTAACTTTTAATTAAAATACACAATTCAAAAGTATTTTTAATCAAGGTGTATTTTTATTTTTAGTGAATGTCTGAAAAAAGTATATTTTCATAAATTTTGTCAAGTCATTAAACTATTTAATATTTTTTAAGATTGTATGTAATCTTATTCAATGAGGCTAATCGACGACCGAGCATATATATTACATTTTTAGTTGTGATACTATTTTAACAATCATTAATGTTATTATCTGTTTCATAATATATGATACCTAAAATTAATTTTTCAATTTTAATTAATTAAAAAATTCGAATACTTTCAGCTAAAAAAATCACAATTAAGTAAATAGATTGCTCTGTTAAATTTATAACATAACATTTCATAACATTTTATGAGCTACAAATTTTCTAAATTAAAATAAGTATGTATTATGTAATTTAATGTTAGTAATATAATGCTGCATTTATTAAAATGGATAAATAAACTTAATCAACTGTATACTAAATTAGAAATTAAGCTCCTTGTTAGTCTATTGATTAATTTAACTACAAGAGAATTATAGTACTATATTTATATTCAAGCAGCTAATTTAGAAAAGTATATTACACTACTTAGATTTTACTCACAAATCATTTAATGTATCTATATAAATAATAGATGTTATTTTTTCATTAAATGTTTCAATGTCAGTTTAAACATAAATATATCAAAATAAAATTTTAAAAAAATTTCGATTTGATAAATTGTATGTTTTTATATTTGTGTATGCTAATAAACATAGAATTTTCCCTTGGCAATCTACTATCAATATTAAAAATAATAAGAAAAACATTATATATAGACATTGAAGCTCAGACCTCATATGTCAGTAATTGATCACTACATGTCATTAAGTGTCATAGACATAATTAGAGTTGTCATAACAATTTTTAATATTAATATATTAATATTATTAGAATATTAATATGTTAAAATAATATGATTTTTGTGGAACAAAATTACATTTTTAATTTATAGTAGTCATTTACTTTATAAATTTAATAAATCACATTCATCATGATTGAATAAAATAATAACATTTATAGGTTAAGCATGGATTATAATATTTTCTAAATTATTTTTTTTACAGATGTATGTACAAATAATTATCATACATATCGATAGTATATTATATTATTTATTTTTTATATTTAAAAATTTATAATACAAATGTTAAAAAATTTTATTTTAGTAAAATTGAATGATGATTAAATCATAGCTGGTACATTAAAAGAATTTAATACATTCATGAATATGTTAATTGATGAAAATCTTAGGATGGTACAAAAAACTATTAAAATAAAATTTTTTTTTGTATTTTGTTTATGAATGAATACATACAATTCTGTTTTAAAAATATATTTATCTTTTAGGTAATATTGGAAAATCAAGTTATTTCAAACATGATTAATTTTAAATGTATTATGTAAGGTATTTATAACCATAGTAATGTATTATGTAAGGTATTTATAACCATAGTAAATCACACTCATTAAACAATTTAATTAGATTCTATTTTTTCATAATTTATATAAATAAAGAGATCTTATTTTTAATTTATCTTGTATTTTTACAATTATACTTGTTAATTTAGAAATCTTATCAATTTATTTAACTATATAAAATGATTTGATATGTATAATATAATGTATTTACAATATTGACATGAAAAACTACCAATATATATAAATAGATATGTAAACATTTTATCACATTTTACAAATTTCCTATTAACTATATAAAAACTTGTTAGTATTTACAATATACAATACAAAAATTGACCAGAAATTAATATATTAACAATTCTAAGGAACATTAATTTTAAGGCACTTTATTTGTTATCATAATTTCTGATAAAAATAATTATTCAAGTTAAAAACGGACTTAAAATGTTAAAAATAATACAATTAAAGTACAACATTGTTTAATAATTCTTATTTATTTATGTTAATAATAAATATGCATTCGAATTAGTTTAGTCTATATTTTTATCATATCACATAGTATACATCACACTTGAGTGACAAAAGCTGTAAAAATTTATTTAAATGTTTATAGTTATAAATAAAACTTATTATAGAAGAAAGGAATCTTCAATTTCTATATATCTTCATTGTTGATATACATATATATAATTTAAAATTTGTAAATTAAAGAGTATAAAACAGTTTATTCCGCTTTTAACTTAAATATTGGCTTTGTAATAAAAAAAATAATGTAATTATATATTGTAACATTAACAGAAAATGTTAATCTTATCACAGAGAATATATCATTTCTATACTATGCAAATCAAATTCATATCTGAAATAAATGTGATTCGCCTAAATAAAATTTAACAACTATATTTGCACGCTTATTCTCACTTTGCGTTAATTAAGTCGAACATAAAAAATTAGGTAAGCTTTTGAAAAAGAAAAAGAAAAAAAAATTAAAATTCATAATATTGCAAATAAATTAAGTTATTAATTATGCAACTCATTGTAATGCTTGATAGTTATGATCTTGAATGATGTGTGTCACTGCTATCAACTTATCCAATACTGTCGATTTATGAGAATTCATTTGAGTTGGCTTTACATTTAACAGTAAAACTTTTTTATCATCTTTTAAAACATAATTTTCATTTTTTTCAACATTTTTTTCTAATTTAATAACATTCAAAATGTCTGAACAATCACTAGAATTTTGTTTTAAACCATTCACAACAGTTTTAGTAACAGTGCTCTTCAAGATGCTTCTATCTTCATTCTGTACAATTTTTTCATGTTTCAATTTTAATTTCTTATAATTATTAAGTTTTAGAGTTTCATTTAATTTTTGGTCAATACTGTTATGAGATCTGATATTTTTTGAGATTAACTCATCATTCACAATGTTTGATTTTTTTCTTTTAGGTGCTTGCTCCACTAAAAATCACAATTATTAATAAACTTTTTAGAACTAATTATTAAAATATTTAAAAAAATAAAACAAGTTGTTGATTAAGATTATATTGTTATGTTATATGATAAATTTAGTAACTTTTTAATGAAAAAATAAATTGAGTATTTAAACATTAAATCGAATTGATTTTTTTAAAAATGCATAATTAAATTTAAATAAATTAAATACATTTTTTTTAAACATAATATTAAATTAATTTGACTGTCTAAATCTTAACATAATCTAAAAACGAGACTACACTTTAATTTTGCATTTATTATATGATAATAATATACATTATGTATTTTAAATTGATTTTGTAAAAATATGTAAAAGAAAGTTGTAATAGTTACTGATAAATTAATTAATATATTTGTTGAAAATTTACCTATTATTTTAGTATTCTGATTACAAGTTTTACTGTGCTCTGTATATTCAGATTTCCGATGAAACTTTTTACCACAGGTAGGACAAAGTGTGAATTTTATTGGATTATTAGCTAAATGTATCTGAAACTGTTTTTCGTTCTCAAAACGTCGATCGCACACAGTGCAGATAAAAAATTCCTTTGAGCTCGTTCTTCTAACAGATCGACTTCTTGCAATACAATCCACTTCAATTTTATTTTCATTAACTGATTCAATTTTCGAACTTGATTCAGTTACTACATTTACAACCTCGTTGATAAAATTTATTTCGGATATCTTGTCATTTTCACCAGGGATATAACATAACTTATCGAATCCAGTTTCTGAACGATTTTTTGAGATGCTGTGTTCAAGCATCAAATGTCTTCTCATTTTAATTTTTGTGACTTGACGTTTACACATGGTACAAATAAGAAAACCATGCTGTTTTCGCATGTGAACGTCTAAACTATTACAAATATCAAAAGATTCAAAACACTCAGAGCATTGCTGTTTTACTTTGGTCTCTGGATACTTCATATGTTTTAACAAGTGCTCCAGAGACGGCAGGATATTATTGCACATTTCGCAACGCACTTCACTAACTTTATGATCAGCGTCAAAGTGTTTCTTCATAACATATTTATTAACAAATCCTTTTTCACATAGGCGACAAAAGAAGCTTGGGTTGTTCTCATGCTTGGCTATATGCACTCTGCAATAATCTATTGAGGAGAACCTCTTTGAACAATGTGTACACCTGAACTTACCTTTCTTAATTAACTTCTTACGCGATCGCTTTCGCGTCTTCTGTTTCTTAATCGATATAGCACCATCTAGTTTCGGATCTATATTTCGAGTGATGCCAGATAAAGCGGGCTGCAAAGGACGGAATTTACCAGAATTTAACACTTGAACAACTTTAGGCAATAATTTCGGTAATGCCGATGGCAATGTATGCTGCTTTTCTTCCTGATTGGAATTCTCTTTTTGGTATGGCCTTTTGACCTTAGGCACGAGTTGTGGCATTGCCGAAGTGTCGGCTACAACACAAAACTTCGGTACCCCATGAGTTTGATGAAGGAGCGATGGTTTGGATTTTAATTCAATAATAGGCATTACTTTATAGGGATAGCATTCATTGGGTAACATCCACATTTCTTCTTTCAAATCTTCAATAGGTTCAGGAACATTATTTGCTGGTGGCTCTAGAAATAAAAGTATAGACAATTAATAAAAATTTTTAAAAATTTCTTATAATATTTATTGTATATAATCATTAAATTGTTTAAAGTATTAACAAAATATTTTATGCATTTGGAAGTATTTTGCATTACAATGGAAATATACACTTCAAGCAACTAAATGCTTACTTTATTATAAGTACTGCAAAAATATTAAAAATTTTGACCTTGTTTAAAATTTTTTCAAGATTTGTTACAAAATAACATTTTTATTTTTTAATTAAAAACAGTTCTCAATATAGAATTTAATTTGAAATCAACATTACACTACCTTTACTTATTATTGTTTCAATTTTCTTTTGGAGTTGTATATTCGTACTTGTATTATTTAATGGTAATTTCAAATTGGATTCTTGATGTTGTTTAAGAGGTGAAATTGAATTAATAGTATTTGAGCATAATAAAGATACATTAATATATTCTTGATCTTGTGAAATTGGGGTGTCCATAATATTAACAGTCCCTCCATTAAAATGATCAGATAACTTAATTTGTTTTGATGGTAGTGAATTGTTTTTTTCGTTTCGATTATTATCTAAACTATTTTGACATGATAATATAATACTTGATACCATTTCACTTGTTAATTCTTTATCGGTACTGGAGGTTTGCATTTTATTATTTCCAAAAATACTTTTTAAGCTTGTATTATTATTATTATTATTGTTGTTGTTGTTATTATTGTTATTGTTATTGTTGTTATTATAATTACTGTTAATATGATCGTTATTACTACTACCATTGGAATTATTGTTAATAGGGGAGAAATTTGTCTTTGAACCTTTTAGATATGGAGGCATTTTAGGTATTACAATAAGTTCATCATTTTTTGTTAAAGTTTCCATTGTACGATTAAAACCCAATATAGGATCAAGATAATCACAACTCCGTTTTGCTCTTGTTGCTTCAAGTATCTGTAACTCCCTTTCCCGCATTCTAAATTTAAATATATTCGAAGGAGTAGCAGTATTATGTTGATAAGTCTGTTTTCTTCTACATTTCTTATGATTTATACGAGCTTTACAAGTTTTAAATGTAATTCCACATATATCACACATAATACATTTATCACAATGATATAATTGAATCAATGCTCTACGACAACAATCATGATCTATACTAAGAGCATCACATTTATTATATTCACAGTGTTTTGTGACTAAAGCATCTATTTCATTATCTTCAATATTAGTGGAAATAAGTGGCTTAATTCCTTCATCATCTTTATATTCATGTACAATGACATTACAGACTAAACTTTCACAAGGTTCAAAGTGACCACATTCCTTTCTTTTCCGTGTTATAGGAACTAATAAAATTTCAGACTTTCCATTGCTTTTAGATGGTAAGAGATTTTCTGCCTCATTAGTTTCATTATTTGATAAACTAATAACCTGAATCGATGCATCTGAATTATTCTGTAATTTATAATCCTCATTAACTAAATAGTTTTTATCTGCAGAAGATTTGGGCCTGACCATTCTGAAAGCTGTTGGTGAATTGTTACGCGGGATGGCATGAATGACAATATTGGGTTGATTGAAAAGTCGTCGTACTGTATCAGATTGCAGAATCTAATAATAGAAAAATTAAAATTCAGACAGTTTCTATGAAATTTGCAATAATTTTATATATAAATAGATTAACAAAATTAATTTATTGTAATTTAATTTTGTATGTACTTACAATTAATAAAATTAATAAACATTAAAATATTACAGTATATATGTGATCTATAGATAAAAAATTATTATTTATAAATATCTAACCAAAAAATTTGAGCACAAACAAAATTATGCCTATTTTAAGATATTTGAATTACTGATTATGAACTTTTATGATACAGATATTTTATAATATTATGTAAACATAATTATTACACTAAATTATTCAAATTTAAATTCTGAAACATATTCTTGCTATAATCTATTAAATAATTTAAATTTAATATATTTATTATATTAATAATAATTCTATTATTCATTGATAAACATGTTGATATTAAATACTTGACCTAAGGTATTTAATTTCAATCTTTTGCATAATTCAGTATATTTGTTTTTAATATTTAAAAATCTTATATAGTTTCTTAGATGTCTGTATAATTCATTTCAATTACTGAAAAATATTTTTAATAAATTGACATAATAAGTATTATTATTAAAGTGATATTTAAAGCTTAAAATATTATATATTATTGTAATATTTATAAAGTAAATAATTTTAAAAATAATACATGCATTGTCTCGAAATAAAAATTTCTAAAATTTACAGTACACATTTTGATTACATAAATAAAATTCTCAATGGATATGTGTAAAGAATTAAAAACTATTTGGTAAAAGGAATTCCACCAGATAGAAACATATATATAGTTTATGTGAAAATAAAGTATTAAAAGAAGTTTGTAATAAAAATAAAAGGAATACTAAATGTAATAATAAGAATACTTGAAAGTTGAAATAAAAAATAATTAATAATTAATAAGTAAAATGCATGTTTTTAATAAATTAAATAAAGAGCATTATTATAATGAAAATTTGAAAATCATTTGGTCTTATTTTATAAACAGTATAAAAACAAAATATTTCTCTCATATAAAATATCGTATTCTTTCTGCCTTGCCACATAAAATTTGAAAGAAATAAATATTTATTATAATATTCAAAATGATTAAAAAAATCCTCATAAAAATATTTTTTAAAAATTTGAAATAAAAATTCAAAATTTAATGTAAATATCGACTTTTCTTATGCTCGTATTAAAAAATGCAAATAAACAAAAATTTAATTACAAAAACACTATTTTCTATTTAAAACATAATTATTACCTGACTAAGAGACGACGAGCTAGACAAAATTCTTGTACTCTGCATAGGCAAACTCGTCGTGGACGCCATTATATTTCAAACATTTAAACCTGCTTATAGGAATACTAGCAGGGATGACGACGACGATGTCGATAAATGCAACGGAGCCATGCAGGTGATAGTTGCGTAAAATATACAAGTATTTTTTTATTATTAAAGTGCGCGCGGGACGAAGCGCGAGGATGAGAAGCGAGCGAAAGACTGTGTGTTGTGTATGTTGTGTGTGGTTGCTTACGCGCGGACGTATGGCATATGCATGCGTAAGTGCGAAGTCAAAGAGTCAGAGAGAGAGAGAGAGAGAGAGAGAGAGAGAGAGAGAGAGAGAGAGAGAGAGAACACAAAATAAAAATGCAATTTGATTGTGAAAAGAAACGCCACCAGGAGTAAGAATTGATTGATAGAGGTTAAGTCATTGCTACGTAGATGACGAGAACTGTAGTCGTCTCCCTCGAGGACTGCCTATACAGCTGCGGCTGTTGTAGTCCCGGTCGATGCTTGAACTCCAACCCAGTGCGACCATTCTGCCCTCACTCGACCCTTTTCGATATCCCTTTCTCCACTCCCTCTCACCGAGGCAGCCACTCTGTCCCTTTTGCGCCACCAGCTGAGAGGGGGCGAAGGACGCCCTTATTTTATTAAATACGTATTTAACTATAACTGGTTGCTTGACATTACAGACCACGCACGACGTCCATAAAGTAAAAATGCAAATTAAAAACAGAATCAAAGTAAAACGGTGGTTCACTGTCCGTATGAATAGGTTGATTTTGAACAGGGCGTATGAGGAGAGAGGAAATGAGAGTTTTATACTTGGGAGCGGATATATATAATATATATGTGTATCGTAAGCCTGTCTCTTTCCTTTTTTTACTTCACTATGAATTTTCATTTTCTCTCTTCGTTTCTCTTTACTTTGCTCCTTCCCTGTAACTTCGTTTCTCGCGCCTGCTCATTTGTCCGTACACCGTCACTGAAGCACGTTGCAGCTGAAGGGTCTACCATCCTTGTCTCCGGATAAGCCTACTCGCTCGCGCTACCGCTCGTTTGCGTGTGTCTTGTGAGGGCGTGTGGGCATGCGCGGCAGTGTGCTCGCGCTCCCATTTGGAGTTCATAAAATGATCGAAGCGACAAAGTATTTTCAAACATGGACTTCGGTATATTAGCTGAAGGTTATTATTATTGTCTTCGCTAGGGCTGTCCAGAATACGAAACCAAACAAATTCAAGTCTATGCTGAATCCTTCATCTTCCACTAATTGATAAATAATGATTGACATCGATAAAATAATAATTTATGTCGAGCTGGGAATACTTAAATGCACTTGGATGCATTATAGTAAATTTTTTATGCTCTTCTTAGAGTTTTTATGCTATGGGTCGCGATATTTCCAACGAGTCAAGTCAATGGCGTAATTCTCTCTCCAATTTATGGATGAAGAGAGACGGATAGTGGAAAGAGGATGATAGAAATGAGTTTCAAATATACAAGTCGTGGAGTAATGTGTTTGTAATGTAGTTTATTGAATAAGTATAAAGCAATATATTTATGTAAGTACAAGATGTGGCGAGTTTAGATATAAATAAAATATAATAGTAGCGGTGATGTTATTTAATAGTTTTACAATATGATTGAAAAACACGGTTAGAAGAATTGTTGATTTTAACTCGTTGATTAGAAAATAAGGGGAGGAGTTACCTTTGATTATTAAACGGCTAGTATACTGTCTGGGGCAATCATCACGGATGGGGGGATGGGGCGAAGACACGGCTGCAGTCGCAACAGTATGACTCCGAAGGTGAATGCAATGAATTACACGCACTTGCCCTTGAGGAAAAATAAAGGGGGGATAGAGATAGGTGGGATAATTATTGAAGTAGTAAAGTCTGTTGCAGTATTATCGGTGCACTTTGGGGTATGAGTGCGTGGAACTAATAAATAATAAAGATTTATATATTTACACGAATCTGGAAATGCCTGGGTAATGACACTTCCGTATTGAGAGCCGCACTGGGTAGGCGTAATACTAAATGTACTAATTACTATCTTCTAGATGGGGGTCTCGAAGTCTTGTGTCCAGATATTCACTGGGTAGTTTTAAATGGTCAAGTCGTAGTCAAAAGAGGTAACTGCCGCATCTTCCGTACGGTCGTATTTATATATCGAGCATCCATTCTATTATTCTGTTGGGAGTGATAAAAGGTAGGTTAGAGGGGAAAGACCAGGTGTGGAGAGCCCTGCTGTGAAGTCATGATACCTTACTTGTGCACTGATCGTGGAGAAGTTATTCACTAAACACAACCTTATTGAGAAATCACAGGTCAAAGAATCGATACTATGATTCTCAAGACCAAGCGGAATCTGCCGCGGAGTCTGAAGCCGCGGTACTTAAACTTTTCACCCCGCTCCTTGCGGGGGAGGACTCTTCTTGCACATCTATGAGAGTGGGAAATTTTAGTGATTGGTTGACAACCAATTATTCAGTTGTCATTGGTGCCCTTTGACCGTTATTATTACCGCCCCATTAGGCGGTGGAGGCTACGAAGCGGCAGTCGGCCGGCTGCACGTCGGGACGCCGGGTCGGTGCATAAACCTTGTCCCGATGTCTCGGCCCGTGACGTCACTTGATGTTTACACCATACAAAATATGCACCTATGCTGTGATAAACAGTTCGTACGATTTTTGACACTGCCTGTTAGTCGTACAGACCATCGAAGACCTTTTGAGTACAATGCAAGGATAACTCGACCGTTTCAAAACACTGTCAACTCAAAAATATATATATGAAATATTACTTCAAAATTCGTAGCTGTTTGGGGACATTTGGCAATCATAAATATAAAAAACATTCAAGGCAAAAAGTAAAGAAAGAATAATGAGTTGTCAACTAATCACCGAAATTTCCCACTCTCATCGATATGCGAGAAAAGTCCTCCCCCGCAAAGAGCGGGGTGAAGAGTTTAAGTACCGCAGCTTTAGGCGCCGTGGCAGATTCCGCTTTGGTCGGTTGTGTATAGTGAATAACTTCTCCACGATCAGTGCACAAGTAAGGTATCATGGTTCAGGGAAGGTCAAGGAACACACTGTGAGGGAAGCAGCGAGCTCTGGACTGTGCTACAAACCGAGCGCGACCAAGGGTGGTCGCCAATACTCATTCCCGATAAACAAGGAAGGGCACGAACAAGCACAAGTGGAATTATCCAATAAGCTCACACGCAGTCCAGCAGGTAACTCTGTTGTTCCAAAGAGACACAACAAGTCCATGCTTTGTAAGATTCAATTTACGCCTGAATATTACTGTAGCGTGGACTACATTGACATACAACGTCATAACTCTTGACATCACTCCAAGCGTCGTGAGAATCAATTTACGCCTACCTATTGCGTCCGCTTGTAAATAAGCAACCTTTAATTAAACTCACGGAACTCAACACAGATTTGTAAATTCACTAAAAGATATCGCGGTGTTCGATTCATGTCTGAAGGTCAAGATAGTTCAAGATTTGTAATTC
>JAPYYT010000659.1:0-41730 GCA_030522565.1 Ceratosolen corneri | reverse complement strand
TTTTAAAGAATATTTCAAAGATCTTGGGACACATCTGGCAATCATAAACGTATTGAATGTACGAAAAGAATTTACAAAAAAGAGGTAGTACCGAGAGTCAAGAAACTGCATGATTCTCGAACAATCTTGAACTATCTTAACATTCAGACATGAATTGAATACCTCGATAGTTTCAATTGAATTTATAAATATCTTGAGTTTCGATAGTTTAATTAAAGGTTAATTCTTAATAATGCTTAATTCCACACGGGCACAAAATTCAGGCGTAACTTTGAATCTTACGACACTTGGAGTGGTGTTATGTTTTATAAATTGTATGTCGTTGTAGTCCACACTTCTGCAATATTCAGGAATAAATACAATCTTACCAAGCATGGACTTGCGTTAATTTAGATCAATAGGGTTTACCTGCGGCTCTGCATGTGGGTTTACTGGATATATATCCGCTCGTACTTATTCGCGCTTTCTTTGCGCGCCGGGCGATTGAATCTCGACGGCCGCATCTTCTTATTCGATTGCGACGACTATGTAGTACAATCAAGAGCTCTTTGTTTCCCTCTCAGTGCGGTCCTTCAAACTTGATGCTTTCCTGTGTTACACTGGTCGTTGAGAAGCAACTCGCTACATACAGCCTTGTATTGAGAGAACGAATATAATCAATTAAATTATTCCAAACTTCACGGTATTCAACTTTCGCCAGAATGTTGCGGCCATGCGGAAACTATAATTCAAGATAAAGGCGCCATCATATTCTTTTTTAAATATAGTTTACTCATTATAATTATTGTTTGGAAATCCGTATAATAAATCAACCGTCGCGCCGTCGCCATATAATTGGACCATCGATGTTTACGAATAAAAAGTGCGGTACAAATGCAGAGAATAAAGACGAGACTACACGTTCATTGCTAGAAAGACCGAGAACAATACTGAAATGAAGTGTAATAATTGCACGTGGTCGTGGCTAAAAGACATTAACATGAGGTGATTAAAACAGAACGTGATTGAACTTGAACTAAAAGGATGGAAGCAAGGTTTATGGGTAATTACATTTCTCTCCATAGGGCCTCGACTGGATAAAGTAAGACGACTTCTCTGTTCCCTCACTTAGCTCGGCCGACGGGCTCGTGATTGCGGGTGAAAATAGGTGATAAAAACAATAAGAACAGAAGACTCAGTGTTCCAATGACAATTAGTTTAACACATTGTCAATCACGGGACCAATAGGAAAAATCGGATGAATTAGTTCCAGCTTCAATTGATTCTGAAAGTGATAATCCTAGTAGTATCCGCAACAAGGCAAGAAGATTGGTTAAGCGTCGCTGTGAATGGTTTCGAAATAGACGCACTCCCTACGGCTGAAGTGAGGCAGTTTGTCAACACATAGATTGATAGTATCAGCCATTCAGCAATAACGTAGGTAAAGGGAAATGATGAGGCCTTGTCAACAACATACAAATATACAAGATACATAAAAGATACATAAAACATACAAGAGGAAAACTGCCCTCTTCCGCGCATCTGCGCCTGGAACACGAACTACTGTAATCCACTCGCATAGGGGTGAAGTTAAGGACCTTCTTAGGACTACTCACGCGGTACGCAAAAAAGAAAAAGAACGCAGGGTCGAATTACAATTGAACCTTGCACCGTAATAGAGGTTTGTTAAACCCATCTCACTTTAAAAGAGGTTATCCGCACGGCGGATTCTCCGTTTACACGTCGAAACCGTTATTGTGTACTATTCGCGGATCAACCGCTCCTACTAACTATTCCACACACACATACACATACACACAAACACAACCAAGCACAAATAATTATATCAACTACTGTATACAATAATAGAGAATTTATCATTAAATAATAGTAACCAGCACATACACATGTTTAAGGATTTAATCTATCCTACCACCAACATCAATCTTATTATATCCATACTCTTTAACATCAGGGAATGCATACAGTCACGCAAGTGAAATCCCTATCAGTAGGCCGTCGATTCAGGTAAGATGAACCCACGAGAGCTAAGTATCGAATACCTCAATATTTATAATCAATGCAGACCTCACGGTATTCAATTTACGCCTGAATATAGTATTAGTTCAGAATTTACACAAATCAATATAAAAACAATATTATATTTTAACATATATTCAACAGAGACATTATCATTATTTCCGTATATTTTCAGTAAAGACAGTTTTACAGTATTACATTCGCCGTCTTCGTCTCAGCTTATTTCTAACCTGCTATCTCTCCCCTTCCACTACCGGCCTCTTCCCCATACCACCTTGGGGAAAGTAAATACTAGGGTTATTTCCCAAACACTTAAGATATTTGAATTACTTTTTATCTATACACTGAGGGCTTGCTTAAGTGGTGCAATTTTTCTTTTTCTCACAATTTTACCCTATCCCTTATGCAATTCTCTAACAAGAAAGTTTTCCCACTACCGTTGCGACAATATATGGAGTCTTAGGAAACGAAGAGATATAGTTCTATTTATATTAATAGTTCAAATTAGTAAATCTCTTTAGCTTTTCAATTCTGACGCTCTAGTGTTATTAGATTTCTCCCATTTTCTTCTGGCTTTTTATATTGATTAAATTCTGATCACAATTTTAATTTAATTAAATTGCTAATTAATTTCAAGCTTTGCCCAAAACAAATAATTATTAGCTTTAATTAAATTTTTTAAATATTACTTAAATAGAAATTTTTTATTAAATTATCAGTTATATTATTTTAAACATATTAGTTTCATAAATAAATTAAATATTTATTATTTAAAAAATTTTAATTAAAATGATTGTTGCTTCATTTACAGGTTTAAATTTCATATCTAAATTATTTTAGTGCTACTTTTTAAAAACATGAATGTGAGGTTATACAATTTGTGTATACAATGATATATAAAGAATATGAGGGTAATGTATATAGCATGAAATTTTTTCTCGTTTATTTCCATTCACCTTCTTTTTCGACGACCGATCCAACATCAGGTAACTGTGCATAAACTACATCGCCTAATGCATCTTGTGCATAATTTGAAATACCTACTGTACCAATATTCCCACTTAGCATCATCCATTCGTGTTTATCTGTGTATTTTCTACCTACAAATAAAATTTATTTATTTCAATATTTTTCTTATTGTAAATATAAAATAGTTTATACACTCATTATATACTTTAGTATATAAAAGCAATATAAAATATAACAAAAAAGTTGTATTTTAATATTAATGATTTAAAGTGATAAATACAATGTCATGATAATTGTTTGAGAATCCTGCAGTTTCTCGATTCTCGGTACTACCTCTTTGTTTGTAAATTCTTTTCCAACATTCAACACGTTTATGACTGCCAGATGTATCCCAAGATTTTACGAATTTACTTTAAAAATACATCGAATATATTTTCGTTCTTGTTCATGACCTTTTACGATCATGTTTACTCAGACTGTGCCTCGAAAATATTACGGAATAGTAAATATGACCAACGCGTGTCTTCCAATACGAGCCTAGTAAAAGTAATGGACAAGTCTTTCTAGATATATAAATAACGAACCGACAAGAATTGGAATTCATGAAAAACTCAACCAGACCTTATGACGTGCGCAACCCGCGGTGACTGCGTAACCCACGGCCCGACGTCCCAAAGGTTGCTACCACTTCACCTCTGGGGCTTCGACTTTCTCCTGTAAAAGGGCGTTGACATTTTTTACTACAGCTCCAATGACAACAGAAAATCAGTTTCAAACAATAAGCAAAATATTCCCACTCTTACCAAAATCTAAAGAGATCACCCCTACTCAAGGAGAGGTGAGACATCAAAACTGGAGAGCAGGCGCGCTGCGCTTCAGAATTCTCACAAAGATCAGACTCTCAAAGATCAATCTCGCATTTAGTCTTGCAATTAAAAGATTCTCAAACTTCAGTGTTCGGTATTATAAAGTTGAAGCTTCGCGTGACGCTGATAAGAAATCGCTACACGTTATATAACGAACGCTTGGGCCCGCGGAAGTTCAGTCACGTGAACTACCCATAAGTGTCCATAGGCTGCAGCTTCTCCCTTTATCTGGGTAAATTGGTACGCCGCATTCGTGACGATCGTAGACCACTAAACCTGAGAAGGACGAGAGCCTAGAATGAACAGACCGAAGGCAAGTAGCGACACGCATATTAATTTTATTGGACAAAAGGGCTGCCACTGCGTTTAACACAATTGAACGGCAAGTGGTGCATCAAGCCCTGTTATATTTTGAGAATAAACAATTTATAAGACTACGCGGCCTTGATCATTCGTAAAAACTAGAATTGTATATCGTTACTAGAATTTCTATTTGATTTTCAATAAATATCAATTCACAGCTTTACATTCGACCTCCCCCGTCTTCGTTTCTTTCTATCCTGCCATCTCTCGTCTACCACTATTGGCCTCTCCCCCCACCACCTAGGGGAGAGCTCATCATCGGGAAAGTTGCCCGAACAATAATAAAGAACAAAAAAGTCTAAATGGTAGTTTATTTTTTTATAGAAACTACAAAGGCGTTATGGATTTTAAAGTTTATTTTGTTTCAAGAATTAGCTAAAGCTAAAAAGATTTTTACTAATGATACTAAAATAACTCTTAATAAATAATTTTGCAATTCTGAATATATGCCAGTGTTAACAATTACAAACAATTAATAGTTATAATGCAATATATTTTCAATCTAAATTTTTAAAACGTTTGGTATGTTCAATTGTTGGCAGTTTGATATTATTTGAGATTCTGTTAGAATCTCGCTCGTCTCTCAATACTACCTCAATGTTTGAAAATTCTTTATAAATGTTTATGATTGCCAGATGTGTCCTAAGAGCTTACGACTACGACTAGAAAATTTAACGAGGATCTTATTTTTCCAAAGTACTGATATTTTAACGACCCTGTTTACTCGAATTATACCTCGAAAGTTTGGCGATGGTCTATTTGACCATTATGTATCTTGTAAAATGAGCCAAGTAAAATCAACGGACAAAACCTTCTAGAAGGCTAGCGTAGTTACCGTACTACCTGCTATTTTCATAACATACCTATTCAAATTGGAAAACTGTAGACAATAAACCATGCTTCAATTGTCGTGCAGCACCGCAATCTATAGCATAAAACTTAGAAACATAGTGACCACTACTTTGCCACAACCCCCTTCAAAAGGCGTTGACACTAATTGTCAAAGATGCGATTGACTGCATAATAATCAGCTGTCATTTAATCATTGATTCCCACTTTCGAAGAAGTCGAAGATGATCATAAGGTGATCGAAGATGATCATAAATCATCCCTTCATAAGGAGCGGAGTGAAGTCATTAAATTATACAACACGCGCGCTGTGCTTCAGAAATCTCTGATTTCGAATCTCTAAAAGTCTCTAGCAAAGTACAGTGGTTTTACAAAGAGTTTTTCAAGAATCAGTAATCGGCTTAGTACATAGAAGCTTTAACCCGACGCTGATAAGAAAGATTATATCATTTACTGGAATTGCAAAAAGCTAAGTTTCCAGCGTCTGACTTAATTGGCTGATCGTTGATTATGTTTGGAAGTACAATTTCAATGTGATCCAATGCCGCCACTCAGCCATAAACTCATAAGTAACCGCCAGAAGCTTCTGTAGCTGGAATCATTCAACAGCGTAGAGCTTTACCGGCAAGTTAGCGACTACATAGAAGCGACTGAAGTCCTGCTAACCCGGCGTTTAATTTACAATTGAAAGCTGTTATCACACGAAGCGTGCATCAGTGCACACGCAGAAAGTAGCAACAAGATAGGAACTAACAAGCCAAAGGCCGATTCATTTACAAGTCAGGCAACACCTTTAGAATCATTCAAAATTAACACTATAGTAATTAAGTATAAAGCACAAAGAAACTATAATTAATAGAATTATTCCTATCTCCGAGGTATTCAATTTAAATTAAAATATTGCGATATCGCGTAACATGCAATTCAACAGAAAGATAACTTTATATTTTTCCATTTATTATCAATAAAAATATTTTATAGTCTTTTACATATGTTTTTTACGACTAAGATGTCGTAACACCATGTTATCTCTTCCTTTCCACTATCTGCCTCTTCCCCATACAATCTTCACACTCGGATTAATTCCTGAACAAACATACACTAATTTATATTTGATATTTTGTAAATTATTAAATAATATGGCGCAAAAACTATAAATTTATATTTCATTATTATAAAATGGTGATTTTCTTTTTGTTTAATTTATAAATTAAACAGAGATCTAGAAATCTAGAATTAATCAATCAACACAATTTTATACATTTATTTAATCGTTCTACCAAACCTCACGATATTTGAGTTACGCCTGAATATTTGTGGTAGTGCGTGTTCGGGATTTAACCCACGTGTGAAATTTCTCTCTTATAAAATCTTGTAAAATCTTGAAGTGGCGAATGGAGAGAGACGGATAGTAGAAAGAGGAGCATAGAAATAGGTTTCAAAGAAATAAGTCTTCGGAGTTATTTGTGCGTTTATGTAATTTATTGAATAATTATATTGAAGAAATAATATTGAAGCAAAATATATATATAAGGTGAAATTAATGAAGAGGTAATTAGATTATTATAGTTATTAGAAAATGTATTGAGTAATTTTATATTGACATTCGTTTAAGAGTTTTAACGGGAATGAGAGGAGGAGTTCCTCTGACTATTAAGCAATTATTAATATAGAGGACAAAAGAAGGGGAGATCAGACGTGCTGTGAATCAGGCTCTTATAAACATACATTTAACATTCCTGGACTGGGCAATGCCATGATCTGTCAACACTGACAAAGTTTTTAAACGCAAATATTATAGAAGAGAGTTTCGTTGACGAACGGAATCTCGAACAGTGCGGCATTTACACAAATCAAAGAAAGATAATATCTAATTTTAACATATATTAAACAACAAACAAAGAATTGCTGCGTCGGTCAGAGGTAACTCCCCATTTATTATAATATTTAAACCGTAATCAATTTACAACTGATTATCTCATCCCCATGTTTCATACTTTCCATTATTAATTACAATTTGATCCATCCCACCTCATATAAACATTTAGTTTTAATATTTATACAATAAACTATTTAAACGCACAGATAACTCCAAGATTCGTTCCTTTAAAACCTATTTCGATCCTCCTTTTTCCACTAAACAATTGGAGAGAGAAATTAAATGACTGTTCGGATCAGAGCCCGAGTGTGTACTCTCCTCGAGGTGGAGGAGGGGAGAGGCCGGCCATGGAAGGTATGAGATAGCAGGGTAGAAAGTAACTAAGATGAAGACGGCGTAGGTAATGCTGTAAAACTAGTTTATTGAAAGTATACGAAAATGAATGCAACTGTGGTCTTTATCGAATGAATTGAAATATGTTATTGTCTTTATATTAATTTGTGTTAAAAAACCCGCACTATCACACTATTCACTCTTGATTGGAATACCGCAAAGCGTGGATTGTTCATAATTATAATAAATTGACTATATTCTCAGGTTCGTTTTCTTTAGTTGAATTGCTCCCGCGCGACCGCAATATTCACGCATAAATTGAATACCGCGAGGTTTGGAAGTACGGTTACTTATGTGTAAAACCTGTTTTGAAGGATTCTAGCTATCACCCATTTACGTAAGCGCCCAACTCTATTTGTCGAAGCACGCCTGTAGTACGACAGGCCTCACTTCAACGGTGTGATGTAATTGAGTCGATACAGGCCTTTATGGTTGCTCATGTCTCACCTTCGCGTCCGCGTCGGGCGTTGCTGCCGGTCGAACTTGGAGACAAATAATGCGCGCTTGCCGGTTTTCTTGTAGCCGACAGCAGTCGGATGCGAAGTGCAGCGTTGATGTAGCGACTCATCATCAGCGTGGGATGGAAGCTTCTCTTTTATTCCCGATGGTTGATGACTTGAGATTGTCTTCTCACGAGACCACTTGAAGGTTTACCTTCCAGATCTGAGACGATTCTGACGCGAAGCGCCGCATTCGTTAGTTTTGAGTCTCACCCCGCTCCTTGACGGTGGAGGTGACCTCATCGTACAATTCCTTGAGAGTGTGAAGTGTTGTTTGTTTGAGACTAATTTTCTCTTGTCATTGGAGCTCTGGCCAAAAATGTCAACGCCCTTTAGATGGGGGAGGGCTGCGCGCCGACGATGAAATGGTGGAAGCGCTTCTGGAACGTCGGACCGCAGCTGCGCCGATGTCTTAATATGTGGCAGGGTTTTCTTGAGCTCCAATTTGTCTCGGTCATTAAGAATATTCTGAAAAGTGGCAAGTTTTGCGACACTACCTAGAAGGTCTCGTCAGCTGTTTTTTACTGTGGTTGAATTGCAAGGGACGTGCATATTATTTGACTATGGTTGATCTCTGAATGCGCAGTCCGAGTAAATACGGTCATAAACGAAGCTCGTCGATATGAGAAATAAACACTCATAAACATTTTGAATATTTTGAAAACAATTTACAAACAAAGAGGTAGTACCGACGGTTGAGATTCTATCGGAATCCCGAGCAATGACGTTTAATAAAATTCTGAAAATCGGTTAAATCCCGAACATATTTACTATTCCGAAACCTTTTCGAGGCACAGTCCGAGTAAACATGATCGTAAATGGTCATAAACAAGAACGAAAATATATTCGATGTATATTTAAAGAATATTCGTAGAACTTGGGACACATCTGGCAATCATAAACGTATTGAATGTATAAAAAGAATTTACAAACAAAGAGGTAGTACCGAGAGTCGAGAAACTGCAGGATTCTCGAATATAACTAAAGATAATATGAAAAATATATTACTTTATGGAAAATCATAAATCTATTAAATGAATTTCAGGTACATAAATATTTAAGTAATCCTTTTATTAAGAATGTAATTACAAATGATTTCATTATGTAATGTATAATAATTGAAACTTCTGAATTTATTTAGAATATAGTTAAAACCTTACAAATCTCTTCATGATATTTTAATTAGCAACCTTAATTCATTTGATACAAATAATATTTCAATTTAGAAAAAAAATATTTTACACTGTATATCATTACATATAAAAATATAATGAGTTTGAATAAAACATTGAAAAATAAATATGCACAACAACATATTAAATATTCCAGCCTATTTAAAATAAAGACAATAGAGCAAGAATTCTAAGGAGAAAGAAAAATTGGAGGAGAAAAAGTTACATACTTTCGTAGGTAGAAAATTTTCATAGTAAACATTTAAATTAAAAATTAAATCATTTCTCACACGAATAAAAATATTCACAATTATAACTTAAAAATTATAGATATGATTTAAAGTATGAGATGTCTGCAAAGTAATAAATTATAATTAGTAATATAGAAATTATTGTAAAAACTATTTCCACAGTACACTATGAAAAAGGAACTTCAAAATATGTCATTCTTTATAGTTATTAAGTTTTCTTTACATAAACTTTTTCAATATATAAAAAATATAGTGCCTCTTATAAATTTATATCACTAAAAATTATGTAAATATAAGAAATCAAATCACCATTCAATTATTAAAAAAATGATCTATGAATTAACAAAAGCAATATGACAATAACAGAAATGATATTAAACTTATAAAAAATTTTCTTATACAAATTTTTAATATATCAAAAATTTATTATTTTACTTCTTTATTATTTATAGCCTATTTATAATCACAAAATGTCTTTTAAAGAAAAAGTTTAAATTCGTAGCATTTAATTTCACATTGTAAAAGCGATATACATTTTCATTTATTAAAAATACATCTGTTTAAATTAAAATACTAGTAAAACAATAACATATAATCCATACCACATTTACAAACAAATATCTTTCATATCTTTAATAAATATCTTTTATTTTTTTATTATTATTTATTGTTTAAAAATAAAAATATAAAAGTTTTACATACTTTAAAATAATACATCTTTAGTAACAATAATCACTTATTATCTTTTTCTATTTTTTTTTTAAATTAAGATACATTTATTTTGTATATATTTAAGAAACAAAAATATTTATAATTTTTTTATAATTAGTTTTGAAAGTTAAGTGTTAAGGTTACACAGTATATGGATATCTATTTCCTGTTCTTTGTTTTATATTGACCGTCGTTATAAATACTTTATATAGATTATATTTATATATTGAAATACATATAATTAATATGCACATAAAAAAAATCATTTTTAAATAGTACATTAAATTTAAAAAAAAATTAGTTTATTTAAAAATTGTTATTTTTAAACTTCCTTGAAATTTCTTAACTCATGTGTCAAAAAATATAATAAAACAAATTTTAACACTTAATTTTATTTATGTTATTTTAACATTTTTATACAAGATTCACTTTTGATGATATTGAAAAAACCATAAATAATCTTCTAAAAAATAATGACGAGTTTCTATTATTTATATAAATATTTAATATTTTTGTAATTATTTATTTATAAGATCCATTTAAAAAATTCAAAAATTTTATTTACAAGTTATGGGTGTGCATACAAAATAAAAATTAAGCTTAGTTTTTATATTTTCAAAATACATCTATAATTTTTATATTTATGGTGCTGTAAAAATTATAAAAATAAAATCAATTAATCTTTAAATTATTACAAAAATTTTTATATAATAAGACAAGAAGTAAATTATTAAATTGAAATATAACTATTAATTTTATTTTATAATTAATTGACTTCAATACCAGTTACATAAAATTAATAAATATCTCGTAAATAAAAAATAAATGTGCGAATGTACGTACCAGAATTGCAACGATTTGTGACGACAATTTGTCGTACAAAATTTTTTGATTTTGGCAGGCTTATAAAAGTTGTCTCGTGAATAAATAGTAATGTTTTTATGGTGTTTTTTGTAATTTGTGTTATTAAATGTGCCATCACTTAGTAGTTTGTTATTTACAGTTTGGCAAATATACGTTAATAGAAGTTGAAGATACTTTATTAATACTTTCCAATAACCTCAATATAGCATCATCCGCTGGGTTACTAACAAAATTATGAAATTCGTTAAAATTTCAACTGTATATACTAAAAGCACATGCGTTTTTTTTTTAATCTATTAATACTAAATACTATATGTAAAATTGAAAATATTTATTTATGAAATAAAATAGAAAATTTTTTATAATTAGCTATATATTTATAAGTATATGTAATATTATTTTTGTAGTACATTTTATTTAATGCTGTATATGAATTAGATTACGTTTTTTAACTTTTCTTTATAACCTTATAATGCAAATATAAATGAATTTTTGGATCACGCAAAACTAATATGAATATATTTTATTATTTATTAAAAATATGTTGTTTATTTTACTTACGTTACGTTTATTTAACAATTACTTATATGCATTTTAGGTTAAATCATTTTTAATATAATTTAGAATAAAAGTTTATAAAATGATTAGATGCATATTGTTAATTTTTTACAATAAATTAATATTTTACCAAAATAATTTATTGTAAAAAAATATGAACGACATTTTAATCACTTAATATACATTAAAATAGTAACAAAAAAAATTTATATTTTGTTTTTAAAAGTAATTTATTTAATATAAAAGTTGACATGTAATTATTTATTAACATTTGAAATTGTTCAATGGTTAATAAGCAAAGGAACATTTTATTGGATGTTATTTTTAATATAGAAACTATTAAGACTGAATTAAATGAAAAACAAATATTTAATTATGTCGTCATAAAAATCAATATCAAGTAAACGAATATTTTATTATTTCTTAATTTTATAATACAAAAATTAACATAAGTTATTTAAAAATATCTGAGTTATCTAAAATAATTTTCAAATATTTAATATTTCAATTGTACAATTTAAGTTACATATACATAAAGATCGAGTTTTTTGGTCTACTTTCATTATAACCCAATAGTAGAAGATCTGCCACATGGATTGTGAATAGCAACAGGGATTGGTTTTTCAATGGCCCATTCATACCAGACTTTTTTTAAATTACAGCATCGCCAAAAGTGGGAGATTATCTCATCTCCAGCTTTCAAATTCACTGGATCCTGAATGAAAATTAAAGATATTTAGTAATTTTTAATTAATCAAAAAATATAATAAAAAAAAAATTAGAAAGATTATAATTATTTGAAATATTTTATATTTTACTATGAAATACATTATTGAATATATATTTTTTTGTTTTTTTGATTTACTTTTCTGTAGTTTTACTTTATATATACTTTGTGTTTTACTTCATGATTCAAATAAAATTTTATAATTAGAAAAAAAATTTTTTTTAAGAATATATGTCAGGATATATTTAAGATATATTTAAGATATATAATATTTAAGAATGAAATAAAATTAATTGACAGAATAGAAACCCATAAGTATTAAAAAAAGTTCTAGTTAAATAAAACAAAAATATTTTATAAGTATAAGTTAGTATTTAGACTTTTTTTATTAAAAATATTAAAATTATAATAAAAAAAATTTTCGAAATTTTGAAAATAGAAGCTTTTATTTAGAATTTATTTAAAATAATTAAGATACATAAAATTGTGTAGTTAAATTGAAAAAAGATTATTATAACTTATCATTTAAGGTATGCTTATATAATTAATATGATTTGTGTTTCCAAAATCTCTTGTTCTATACTTGAGATTTATTTTGATATTAGTATTATATTTTTTAAAAGCATTAAAAAATTCTATACACATTCAATTTAACTGTTTTTGTCCATTAAATATGCAATATTAATAGATATATTATTTTTAATTCTCACCTTTATTGGAAAAAAAATAGGAAACCAACTCAACATTCGAGGACTATGAGTTCTTGGTTCAATACTAATCTTTATATTTTTATACAGAACTGCATCGAAGTAACCAGAAAATCCATGAAGCACACAATCTTGCTTAACTTGAAAAATATTTTTACCATACCTTGAATTATCAATTCTTAAATCTAATCAAATAATTTTAAATTAATAGAATATGTTCATGAATTTAAAAATAGGCAATACATTTAAAATAAACCTTTGTTTGGATGATAAAAAGTAAAAAGTGGTTGAGGAAGATCAATATCATATTTGTTCTGAAAATGGACAACATAAGGCATTTCAAAGTGTGATAAAGGATGTTTGTCTTTCTCTTTGCATCCTTTTACCTCATTGTATAATTTAGAAGATTGAACTGGAGCAATATAAGAGGTATAAGAACATGGTATGCTTATTCCACCATCTACGAATAAAATATAAATATACACAATACTAATTATGAATAAACAAAATAGTATTCATTTTGAAGAAAACCTAAAATAGAAAATTTATTTAGAAATAATAGAAACTAAGCACCTTTCAAGAATTTCTGAGCTCCATCTAAACATTCTGGAGACAGTTCATTATCCCCAAACGAACCTAATAGTTCAGAAATTAGAATATCAGTTTTCTCAGGAGCATTCCATTTTCTCATATCAGAAGATACAATTGTCACTGTTTCTCCCCACATTTCTTGTTGTAAAGCTTGCAAGCTTTTAAGTACAAATTGAATCATGAAATGAAATAATATTCTGATTTGGATAAAAGTATACAAGTAAGAACTTACGTTAAAACTGCATTAGGATTTTTCTCAATTGCATATATTTTAGTTCTTTGTTTAATATTCATTGAAGCATTTAATGCAGCACGAACTAATGGTCCTCGTCCAGCACCAACCACCATAATTACTCTACAATTTATAAATAACATTTCAGATAGCTGAATCTTTATTATGTCAACAAATAAATACATACATTGTATCATTATTATTTTCATTTGCTCTTTGAAATCTAATATCTATTAAGGCATTTTGAATAGCAGATTGGTATTCAGTATACTTAATTGGATCTTTTTCAAAAACTTCATAAGTTCCAGATTCTAAATTGTCCATTAATGGTTGTAGAGGACATTGTAGATAATCTTCAAAACCTCGGGCAAAAGAATCAATAGGTCCATTAGGTTGCCAATTCTAGAAATTTCAATTTTATAAATATATAAAAAAAATTTTGAAAATATAAATAATAATTTTTAGTATCTACTGTACATATCTATTAACGTAGTCACATATAACAAAAATTGTTATCTTTGAATTATTACCTTCCATATATGATCAATATAATGGTAATAATATACTATATTTTGATGACGACTAGCACCACTTATAACAAATTGAACTTTAAGGGCACAAAATTTTTTGATCATCATTTGATGAGCTTTACTTAATACTGGAAAACCTTTTTTATTTGTAATAAATACTGTTGTAGGAATAATTAAGCATCTAACTGGTTCACCCAACCATCTATCAATCTGCAAATTTAAAAGTTAAATCTATTTTTAATTATTTAATTAAATTTATTTGTATATCCAATACTTCTTCTTGATCAGGCAAATCATGACTGACAATTAAAGCAACAATAAGTTTTCTATCATAGTCACAAACTATTCTAAATTCATTCCACCATTCCCAAGGGCTTTCAATTTTTAGGTTACTAACATCCTTATCTTCTCTATAAAAACATGCTTGTTTTATTGGATTTTCCATTGGAATTTGCACCCATATTTGAGCCTAAATGAAACATAAATTATGATTTTGGAGAATAAAAAAATAAATGCATTAATTAATTGTATAATATATAGGATGTATTATATATTATAATCTAATATTTATTGAATTTTTATTAAATAAAATAGTGTAATGGATATATATTACACTTAAAAACTTTTAAAACATTTTTTATATATTATATTTTAAACACTTACTTGAAAGTGAGGAGTTGCAACAAGTTTATTAAATATTATTCTAGCAAGATTCATATTTTTCTTTAATATTCCATTTAATTTAAAAGTAATGGCAACTAATCCTAAATGAATAGCCAATGCTATTTCTTGATACAAAATTTCTTCACTATTCTTAGCTACTGCAGATACTTTAGAATCTACATATATGTGAGGTGATAATTTACCAACCACTAAAGTGTTCCAATCTATGACATACAAAACATTAAAATATTGTTCAAATATATTAAACTTATGTTTGAATACCTGAACTGCAAAGTATCACATCTGATCGTGTCCATGGCCCAGAACGATTTTCTGCACTACCAATAATAAATTCTCGTTTAAAATTAGGATGAACCAATGGAATAATTACAAATTGATATCTATAAATAAAATTTTTTAATTTTCTCCACTCCAATGTCTAATTAATTTTGTTGATTATTTATACATATAAACATTTACTTAGCCACATTTGCAATATACAAACAATTTTTTAAATCCGGAACTGAACAAAAATCTAAACCACAAGAGGCACTTTTAGAAACATTCATGATTATCTGTAAAAAAAATAATTTTAATTGATTATTTTTTAAAAAATTTTCTATCTATGAAAATATCAATTAAGTTTATAAGTATAAATAAGCATTTAAAATTACTAATGTAAAATTTTATACTAAAATATATCAGTAAATAAAATGTTACTTTATTAATTGTTAGAAATAAAAGTTATACAATCCAAATTCTTTTAACTTCAATATCTAAAATAGGGTTTATTGTTAATATATATATATGAATTATTTATATAATATACATATAAATGTTAATTATAAGAGTATATACTTTGAAATTATATACATATACATTATTAAAGATATTATTTGCATATTTATAATATAAAATATGATTCCAATTTATATATAAATATAGTAAAAATTAAATTAATTTTAATATTTTATGCATCTTATATATTTTGAATTAAATTTGTCAACAAAAATTGATTTAGTACTTAAATAGAAAAAATAAAATAAAAAAAACTATTTATAAATAACAATTCAAGAATACATAATTTTACCATTTAAATATAAATTATATTATATTTTATTTTTTAGAACTAAAAACTATATTAACCTGTCCTTTTTAAAATTGTATTAAAAATTTTAAATTACATAAAGAAATACAGAATAATGCATCTTAAATTGTCGGACTCAAATTCATTTTTGGTTCATTTGTTCTTTTAGAATTAAAGAATGGAATAACACATAATAATCTATGTTTATATCTTATAAAATACATACTAATTTTATTCGGTAAGACTAATAAAAAATTATGTACATGTTAAATTAAATGTGTCTCATTGAAAATATGTCAAATATTTATAATTCGTATTATACCTATAAAAACGTCAACTTTAAGCCAAATCCCTAAAAAAGTCAAGCATTTTGTTGTATTATAAATAAATTTTTTCATACTCATAAACAGATGCTAATCAAAGCATCAAGATAAATTATAAAATTGCGTCAGTCTTAACTCGTAAAAAAGTAGAATTATATAAATTTTAAACACTGAAAATTAAGACGAATTAATTGGATTTACTTATATTAAAAAATTTAAAAAAAAACGTACACTTAACCGAATAACCCCAAAGTACATTTAAGTCGCGTGCTCATATAATTTCAAAATTGTACAAAGTATACCAAAAAAGTCGAATGAAAAATTACTTATTATAAATAAACTCATCACTTTATGTAAAAATAGTAAATTTAATTAATATGATTATGATATAACACAAATTATCTACAACAGATATTTTTTTATTTTTTAATATTAAGTCGGCAAGAAAATTTATGTGCAAAACTTTTAATGTTACAGAATATAATAATAGGATAGAATTAGCATAATTTGATTGCTTAAAATTTAAAATATGAATATTTTAAATAATAATATTAATTGTACATATGCAAAGTAAAATATATACACATGCACACGTAACTGTAAATATAAATTAACGTATTTCCGAGCACTGATCAAATAACGTGCATATAATAAAAATATGTACATCAGATCACTTCATATTATTATTATTCAACTCAAAACAGTTCTATTATGGTAATCTTTCCCTCACTTTGTGATTGGACATAGTATAGTGTTTAGTACAAAATACATATTTTACAATATATAGCTTCATGTTAATAAGTTTTCATATTTGCATTTAAATTTAGAGAAGTAAATAAAATGTAACACCATAATTAACGGTACTACATTAAATCATAATTATTATTCATCGAAATTTTTTTTACCTTTATATTAAAAAAAAAAGAGCACGCATACAATGAATTAATACAAAACTATTTTTGCTGAAAAAAATGTAGTATCACTAGTAGTAGAAATTAAGATTTATTAATCATATCACAGGCATACACAGTTCATGAGTAGTACAGAAAGCTAAGAATTTAACAATTGACTCTAGATTTTCTCTTACAAATGAAGATTTCGATTACTATACTTTAGTTAAATTAAATTGCAAGTAATCGAAAATTTTCCATTACTATACTTTAGTTAAATTAAATAAATGCATATAAATATATATAAACTGGAAAAAAGATATAGAAATAAGGTATGCATAGCAATGCAACATATATATACCACATATATAGCTTGAAAATTCATTTCATATAAAATATAAAAACCTGTTATAAACAATTTATTCTAATCATAATTTCTTGAAAAATATTATTAAAACGTAAAAATGAAAAAGTTTTAATCCGCGAAAACTATTATACACTTCAAATAATATAGTATATATTATTAAAACTAAATATAATTAAATATGTACACAATCATATTTATTAAATTTCTAATTATTTTTTCCAGAATAATTATATCAAATACATATAAATAAAAAGATGGAAAAGTACTTTTTATTTTTTTAAATATAAATAATTAAGTTTCAGTAAATAATGTTTTTGTAGATACTTTTTTTTTGAAAATTACGCGGTAAAATAAAAAATCTGTAAATTGACGTACATTTAAACAACACAACATTTTTCTTTATTTATTTCTTTTTGGGCATTAATTTATGATCATTTGATGTTTCAAAATAACAAATAATCATATTACTCGACGGTTGTTCAAAATTTTATTAATTAATTTGAATTCGTTATCAGGCGTTAACAAATAATCAATCACTGAATGTAAGTTCTACAGTCACTTGAGTATTGCACAATAATAAACAAAGCTTATTGTTTTGAAAAAAATCCAAATTTAATATGAATTTATAGAAAGTATTCAAATAAATATAAATAATTGATGTATATTAAGTAAAGATTAAAGGATAAAATACATTATTATTTACGAGCACTTGCTCATTTACCGAAATGTGCATATTATTTTAAATGATAATTAAAAACTATATATATTTTGATGTCATTTCTCGTTTCAATATTAAAATAATTGATATTTATGTCTGATAAAAGACTATTTTAAATTAAATAATAAAATGATTGTTATAAATATATATATTAAAATATAATAAATAAAATTAATATGACAAAATGTCTTTCAAATTATTAGTATCTTAACATAAATGATAGAATATGATAATGGATTAATCACAGTACATAGAAAATTATAATTTTATCACTTTTTTAATGTTAATAAATATTAATTTGTGTTGCAAAAGAAGTATTAAATAACATTGAAAAGTGGATCACATTAAAAAATATACCAATAGTAATTAAATTTTGTATATAATGTTTTAGAGCAAAATATGATGATTACATTTACTTCATTAGAAATTTACCTTAAAATATTGTAAAAAAATACATTAATTTTCAAATACGAAGATAGATTATTCCGAACAGTGTTTTATATAGAAAAACAAATAAAGAAGTGAAATATTCTTAAGGTATATACAATAATTTTCATTTAATTTGTTCCTACGGTTTATCAAATCAGCTACAGTTTTTATTATAAATGAATTTTCATACACTTCCGTGATTTGTGAAAGATTACAGTTAAGAAATTAAAGATATTTTTGACGATCATTTAGCAATATTTTATTTACATACAGAAATTGTATTTATTACATTATATTATATTGTATTATATTATATTATATGTATTATATTATAATATGTTAATAGATATAAGTAACAAAAATGTAAGGCATTCTTAATTTACGGTCTGTAATTCTACTGCTTCTCATCTAAACGACCTAAATATTTCCCTTTATGTTTATGTTGGAGATATATATATAATTATTGTAGATTAAAATCTCGATAAGATTCAAATTAACTACCTAAAAATGTGGCAGTATAACTAATACATTAAATAACATTTCTGAAAGAGATCATCAAAGGAATATCTACATAAAGTACAATGTTCGAGAACCCAATAAATCTCAAAAGTCACTAAATAATACTGTTCCGTTGGATATTTGTTTTTATATTTCTAATGTTTATTTTTTCGTTGACAATGATTTGAAACATTCGAGTTTTCCCAGCATTGTACTCGAATGATCGACGATGGTCAATATGATCATCACGTGTATTGCAAAGCGCGTGTCGTCAAATTAATAGACAAAACCTTCTAAAAACCCACGCGTAGTTACCAAACTTCGTACGATTTGTTTTTACACCAAATAGATAATGCATATTTTGAAAAGTGTAAACAACAAGCGAGACCACAAGTCGAAGCGTCGGTACATCAACGCAAACGCCGACCCGGCGATTGACGCACGGCCGTTTTGACTGGCGTTTTGGAGCCGCTTTGTCGCGTCTACCGCCTAAAAGAGCGTCGTCACTACCAATGAAAGGGCATATGTGTTCGAGATTCCGTTAGTTTCTCGAACGTTAGTATTACGTCTTTGTTTGTAAATTCTTTTCATCATATTCAAAATTTTTATGATTGTCAGATGAATCCAAAAAGCCTACATATATAATCAGAAAGTACATTGAATATTCAGTTCTCTCGTTTATGACCGTTTTACGACCGTGTTAATGACCATTTTACGATTGTGTTTTTTCGGTCTGTACCTCACAATTTCTACAATGGTCAATATGTGTGTTCTACAATGTGTCAATATGTGTCAATGACTACACGTGTCTTGCAATACGAACCTAGTAAAAAGAACGGATAAGACTTTCGACACATAATCGCATAGTTGCCAAACTTCGTGACATTTTCTTAACGAACTGATGTAAATTGGAATTCATGAAAAACCCAGCCATGTTTCAAAACATCGGAGCAACAGTGCGGACCGCGGTCCAACATTCCGAAACGCTGCCACTATTTCAACTCCAGCACCGCACCCCCCCCCTTTAAAAAGGCATTGACATTATTTGGGTAGAGTTCCAATGATAACAGAAAATTAGTTTTCATATTATCAATAAGACTTCCCATCTCAAAGAAATCTAAAATGACCATCCTTACTCAAGGAGCTGAGTGAAACGTCAGAACTAAACAACTCTTGCGCTGCGGCTTAGAATTTTCTCAACTTTTCATGGATGATCTTAAGGCCAATTATAGTGATTTTAAAAGGAGATTCTCAAACTAACAGCGACTCAGTAAAATTTACAAAGAAGCTTCGACCCGACACTGACAGTCAATCGATACAATTATAGATAGTTTACTGCCTTGTTGGCCCTTTGTCCTCCGACTCTGTCACAGCCATCCAGATGATACCGATATAGTGTGCAAGGCTCCAGTTTCTGGTGTCCAGCAAAAGCCCCACGAAGATCAAGATAGGAAGTAATAGGCAGCAAAAGACGACTGGCTTCTGGTATTTATCATATTTATCACACCTTAGTGAAACCGAGGTGACATTCAATTCAAACATTGAACGCCGCAAAATAGCTGGCTCACATTAATTAGTGATATATATGAATACAGTATGGAACATACTGACATCATCATTAACTATAAAAAAAAAATTATACTTATAATTATTCGTTCTTCTAAACACCGCAGTAGTCAATTTACGCCTGAATATTGTATTAGAATATTGAATTTATACAAATTCATATAAAGACAGTTTTACAGTATTACCCTGATATTTCTTCCTTTACACTGCCCGTAACTCTCCCTTCCCACTAACTTGGGAAGTACATACTCGAGTTTGTTCCCGAACAATTTCTGAATCTAGTATGGATCTATATACAATTTAATATTTTAAATATAAATAGGGAATTACATGAATAGTTATTTTCTAAATTATTTTATGAAATAAAATAGTAATTCATTAATAAAATGATCATATTTTGAAATATTCAATAATACAAATTGTTTTTTAAAGTATTCAATATTGAAATTCGCAACTAATTCTATTGTTTATTTGGAATTATTAAAAGAAATCAAATTTAATTTAGTTAATAAATTAATAAGTAACGTTGTAATAAATGCGTGCAAATATGTAAACATAAATATATAATTATAGGACTAACGCAGCGTGTTTAATTCCTATTTTTGCCCTTCCATGTGCTGCTCTTAATTATTAAAAATATCTCGTTTTAATTATGCTGATGCTACGATTACGAGGAAAAATCAGAGAAGTTTATAATAAGAAAATCACAGGTATTGATCGTCTTCAATTATTTAATCTGTTTATTAACTAACTTCCTAAATCTTATCTTTATAAACTAACTTTCTAATTCAGTATTAACCAAATTCTTTTTTCTTTGTGCTGTGAGTATTGATGGAATTCCTCTTTCCACCTTTCTAATTTATAAGTACTAATGAGTTTTTTTGTTTTCAGGTTATAAGTATTGATTGGATTTTTTTCTGTTCTAAATTGCTATTGTTGACTGTACCACATATATAGATAATGCGTCTCCTTTTTTCTTTCCAAACAATGAATATTAATCGTGTTCCTTCATACTTATTATACATATTGATTTAATCCCTCGACATTTCTTTTAAACTCCAAGTATTGATCAGATTTTCTTTATCTTCTTTTCCGAACGAAACATCTTGCTGTGACTCTTATCCGCAGTTGTAATATTCCAATGAGGTTGTTATGTTAAAACACTCATTTTTAACAGTGCCATGCTGACATAACAATAATTAAAAAGTAAAAAATGTATAAATGCTATTTTATTATCTATATTTAGATATAACATTTAGATTAAAAACACCTTAATAATTATTTATTATATATAATATTTTTATTAGAAATATTAGGTACAATATCATAATAAATTTATATTTAATTTAATAACCTTTGTCTCCTTAAACATATAAATTTTAGTTCAACCAAAACCTTAATTCGGGTAGTGTCAAGAAAGTAAGCCATCGAACCCCAACATAAATTGCTAAATCAACGCTGAAGGCAGCATAATTATTGTAAATAAAGCTCAACTGAAAACGACATAAATTTTTATAATAACAAATATTTTATTGAATTATATAAGAATTAATTAGAATATTGTAATAATAACATTATTGACTACTAATAATTATATTTTTATAATGATCTTAAGATTTATATTTATTTATTATAAATTACAATTTGCAATTTATATTAGCGTAAAAAATATGTTTTCGTCTTCTTTGTGAGTTCAATAAATGATCGTTTTTAAGTTATAACTATATTAATTGATATTTAATATAATTAAAAAAAATTTGTTTAAGCTTAAGCATAAGTATTATAAATTCTTTTGAGTAATAGAGTTGAATAACATTAAAAAATATTTGTTTCAATAAAATAAACTAAAATTAAATTAAAAAATGAATGCATTTTCATAAATTGTAGCATCTAAAAGCATTTAAACGTTCCAATTTAATGTGTCGTTTTATTAAAATTAGGAAATTATGATAGTTTTATATTATTTTTTATTCATTTATATTTATATTGTATTATATATTTATTATTTATTTATATTATTAATATTATTAATATTAAATTTTTTCTGTAAATTACTATGAAAATAATCTTATATTAGAATTCAGTTGCATCAAAATTTTTTTAAGTAAACTTTAAAGTTATAAAATAAATTTTTTGTTTAAAATGTTTTTTGTTTATATTAATGAATATTAAAATAAATATTATAGTCCGAATACTTTTTTATATCAATACACCAGTTAATATTATAAAAGTCCTGTAACTTTAAATGAGTTTGAAAATTTTTACACATTTGATTTATTTACACAAATTTAATTTCCCTTTAATCGTATTGGATTATAAATACAATTTCTATATATAAACTTATAGAAATGTAATATCTTTTATATTTAAAAATTATATATTTATGTTACTTTTTATATTTTTCAATTTTATATATTTTCTATTATTACATTTTATTCATTAAATTATATTATTTATTTAATACTTAATAAGTTTTATTTTTTTGAAAATTGATTTCATTATAAATAATAAAGTGATAGGAGAAATTAATTTGCGAATTTTAATACAGTTTTATTATGAAACTAAACATCTTGTGTTCCTTGTTTCTTATTGACATAATTTAAAAAATTATCATTTCTTCAAAATAAAATACAAAATAATTTTTGTACAAATATTCAGTCAGTTTAAAATTATCAGTTTGGTATTGTAATAGCAGATAATAATAGCGTACTTAATTTTTCTTTCCAGTGTCATTTTTAATAAACAAGAAAATTTAATGCTTTGCATAATTTTAATTTTGATAATGTTGAAAGCTAATAATCAAATTCTAAAGACTTATATCGAATGATGTAAATTATTTTCATTAGCCATACATTTATGCTAAGAAAATAATATATTAAATTATTTATCTATACATACAAAAAAAAATAGGACTGAAATGGCTGTTTGAACTGAAAGATAAACCAATACTGTACTATACTGAGTACATGAGTGATCCATTCCTTTTCATACATTCATTGCAGTTGAATAAGTTCTATTATACATCTATAAAAAAAGTTTATTTATAAGAAAATTTAAAAAAATGAATAAAAATATTTTTCTTTATATACTTATGCTACCCTATGTATTCATCTTCATAATAAACTAATTTAATAAGTTATATAGCTTTGAATTTTACAATCAAATATAAATATTAGAATAATAATCATTTATATACATCAGTTACAAATATTTGTGTAAGTAATGATTAAATTTGATTAAAAAATTGAAAAATACAGAAAAAATAAGAGTAAATTTGATAGGAAAATAGAAAGGTGCTGATTATCTTCGTTATCAATGGCCATGCCGATAATGTTAATATTTTCTGTTCTTTGAAATTGCAATTTATTTCATACCTTTACTTTATATAGATATTCCTTTTGACGATCTTTTTCAGAAAGGTTATTTAATATATTAATTATACTGCTACATTATTAGGTAATTAATTTGAATCTTACCGAGATTTTAATTAGTACAATTATATGTATATCTCCAACATGAACATAAAGGGAAATATTTAGGTCGTTTGGATGAGAAGCAGTAGAAGTACAGATCGTACATTAAGAATGCCTTACATTTTTATTACTTATATCTATCAATATATTTTAATATAATACAATATAATATAATGTAATAAATACAATTTCTGTATGTAAATAAAATGTTGCTAAATGATCGTCAAAAATATCTTTAATTTCTTAACTGTAATCTTTCACAGACCACGGAAGTGTATGAAAATTGATTGATAATAAAAACTGTAGCTGATTTGATAAGCTATAAGAACAAAACAAATGAAAATGATTGTTTATAATTTTATTTCTAAAATCTAGCAACCGAAAAGTTAGTGATATGTTATTACTAGACCACTGCTTTGAATCATAATAGTAATAATAACAGTAAATGGTAATGATACTATATTAAAAATATTTTTATTATAAGCAAATTGTATAATCAATGTTCAGAAAGATGCTACTTTATTTACAGTTAAATGTATGCAGCTTATTATTTATATTGCATCCATTTCTAAAAACCAATAAGCTTTAGATCATCAATGCGCATGCCACAAAAAAGGATCCAGTATTATATCATCTGCAACCGTTGAATGGAGATTCATCGAAGTTCGTGGTAAGAGAATTAAACAGCGACGCTGTGCGACGTCTTTATGAAATTATCGTGTCAGTGTATGAAAACGTCAATGCGCGTGTAGTCTGTCGAGTTCATGTCGAATTATACAGGGTCTATGGGACATGGACGAATGTGTAAATGACTGGTGCGTCAGCCATGATGGCTTTGCGCAAAGGCCGTGTTTCACAAACACATTTTCAGAGTAAATTGCAAGAGTGCGACGGTGGCAGGGTGAATCTGTGATTGTGTTTAAGAGTTATGGCCGGATAAGGATGAGACCCTGAGCTGATCCGCGGCGAGTGATTCGGCTGCCTGGCTTAGCCAGCAGCCCAACCTCGTCGAGCAGAGCTCAGAGGTACGCATCATAGATAATAGGGTGACACAAATAAAGATTCTCGCCCGTCTTGAGTAAGTTTTAAAACTCAAGTAGCCAATTTCTAAAGCAATCCACTTCTGGAGAAGAGAACAAGCCCAGTTCAGGAGAACCGAGGCATAAATCTGCGGTTTCCACTATCAACACGCATAGCGCCCGCCATGAGCAAGCTTTCATTCAGGGCGCGCGCCCTCGACGCTTCTAAACCCATGCCCATATTTATGGCTGAGGAGTTACCGGATCTTCCGGATTATTCAGCAATTAATCGAGCTGTGCCACAGATGCCCAGTGGTATGCAAAAAGAAGAGGAATGTGTAAGTTTGGCTCAGCAAAATGCCAAAAGCATGTTTCCTGCAACCGCCATCTTAGTTAGCCCCGAAATACCGATCTCCCATAAACATTCACCAGATGGCACTATGCTTCTAACTTAAAGATCTCTCTTAATCCTTTTATTTTTACTTGTCTTCTTTGTTTTAAAATGTATTCACGTTTATTTAATCTTGTTAACAATATATGATTGATATAATTTGGATCTTATTTTTCAATATAAATATCAAACTGTAATGAAATTAAAAGTATTTTTTTTAATAAGTCTTATTTTATATTCATTATCTTTTACAATGTTTTGTTTTTTTATGGTCAATTAATTCCCGTCATTTTAATATGTAATTTTAATATCTATATCATTATATACTTTTGATTGGTATGATTATTTATATATGCCTTAACCATATATAAATTTAATTTACATTTTACAATGTTATAAAATATTTCAATAAAATTATTTGTATTAAATTCAATTAATAGCTGTATTTAATGTAAGTTAAGTGATTGTATTTTTTTTTAAAAGGAACATCATCTTCAAAGGGCAATTTGTACAGGATTAATAATTCCAACTCCTGAAGTAACTAATTTAACAGATGTGGAAGCTTATGATAAAATTTATCCAGCAGATTACAAGTTGCCACGTCAACTTATTCACATGCAACGTAAGTTTTACTTATATACTTTATAGTAAACAAATTTTATGGCAATAATTGTAAATGCCTATGAAAGTGTATTTAACTTTTGATTTTTTATATTTGATATTAATTTTATTTTAGTTCTATATAAAAAATAATCAATAATATTTAATTGTAGCTTTTGCTATGGAGCAAGATATTCCAGATTATGATATGGATTCTGAAGATGAAAAATGGGTTGGAACACAAAGTCGTAAAATGGATTTATCACCTCTTCAGTTTGAAGAGATGATGGATCGTCTTGAAAAAAGTTCTGGGCAAACAGTTGTCACATTAAATGAGGCGAAAGCACTTTTAAAAGAAGATGATGATTTAATTATCGCAGTTTTTGACTATTGGTTAAATAAACGTCTTAAAACAGTATGTTTAGTTTTGAAATGTTATCTTATTTTATATAGGTTTTTAGTTTTTTTTTATATTAAATAGTAATCAAATATTAGAAAAATATTTTAAAAATTTGTATGTTAAATTTAAAGTTTTATGTGAATTTATATTTGTGAAATATTTTCATTTTTAGCAACATCCACTTCTTTTAACAGTGAAAACTGAACATCGTCTTGGATCTGCTGCCAATAATCCTTATTTAGCATTTCGAAGGCGAACAGAAAAAATGCAAACACGCAAAAATCGGAAAAATGATGAAACAAGTTATGAAAAAATGCTTAAACTTCGTAGAGATCTCTGTAGAGCTGTTACATTATTAGAAATGGTTAAAAGGCGAGAAAAAACGAAACGAGAGCATTTACATCTAACTATTGAAGTTTATGAGAAAAGGTTAGAAATAACATCGATTATATTTCATATAGATGTTATTAACAAAAATTTTTTTTTTTTTCAATTAGATAATGGTGCGCTTCAAATATTTGTATATTAAATATTTCTAGTGCAAATATTAAAATTTGAAATGATTCATATTTTATTGCTAATGTTAGGTATCAAGCGCAAGACTTCAATGGACAGATTTTGGCAGAAGTATCCACTTTAAAAACATCGCGACCTGCATTTGCTCCACTCTTCACAAATCAATTTGGAGTTCATCAAAATTGGACAAATAAAGTTTGTGGAAAAGTAAGCTTTTTGTCAGCCAGTGAAAACTATGTATACTAGATGGAAAAGATATTTTTAAAAACATTTTCATGCAATCAGGATGATGTACCAAGGAAGGAGAAAAGACAATACAAGAAGAGGAAGCATAAAGTAGATGTCAGAACCGGAGGTTTAGATGACGTTGTTTTGCGGAGTAGTTCTGGAAGTAGTGGAAGTCGAGGCAATCGTGTCGTTCTTGAAAGTGGGCTGGACCCCCTTGGTAGTTCTGATGAGGATAGTCTTCTTCCATCACATTCACAGCCCTCCCTTCCCTCAGACCATGAAGATGAAGACACAGTTGATGAGGGCCAATTTACCTTTCGTCGAAACAGAAACAATAGTTATTTGCCTGTAAGAATTTATATTTTTATGTTACAAATTGTCTGTAAATTAAACTTTCCACTTTATTATAAAGCTTAACGTTTTTAAGTAACAATTTATGAAATATTAATTTTACATATACAGCCTGTATCAGGTGGGTTTGGAAATTGGCCTTGGTGTGATAGAGATAAAGGAGGTTTGGCTGATAAAAAATATAGATTTGCTCTTACTAGCATCAATAAACCTGCACCAAGATGTATTGGTCTTGCACGACGTAGAATGGGTCGTGGTGGCAGGTATGTAGTCTATTTTAATTTATATAAATGTATTTAGTTTAATTAAAATTATTCGAGATATTTTTATGTATTAGAATTATACTTGATCGATACTCAAGTGATATGGATGATATTTGGTCATCATTGGATTTTACAATACATGAACCTAAATGCAATACAACAGTTCAATCAGATCCTACAGCAACAACTACAGTTATGAAAGATTGGTACAATATTCTTTTAAATTCAATTTATAATATAAAAGTTAATTACATATAATTAATTATATTACTTTTTAAGGTTACATTTTCACCCAAAAACACCACCTGCTTCAGAGCATAGTCCAAGTGAAGAGAGTAGTGAGAGCGATTCTGAAGTAGAATCAGCTCGCTCTATAACAGAACCACTTTCATATCCATTCCCACCAGAGGCAACATCCATTTGCGTTGATATAGAATCAGATCGTTTGGATGATGATCCACCTTTCACATCTGAATTCAATATATCAGATTACTTTTCTATTGATACATTATCAGACTTTGATTTGGCACTTGCAGCCAGTAGTAGTGCCTGTTCATCAGAAAATAGTGATTGGCGGACAGACGAAATGGGATGCTCTCGTTTCTTAGTTTTACCAGAAGTCGGAAATTTATTCGCGCCACAAATCCGACCACAGTGCAGTGGTAGTGCTAATAGTGTAAATAAGTCAAATTATTCTACTGCTTCACCAATATTGTGTACAAGCATACAATCAGCAGCTTCTAATACAGTAGTGTCTACACAACGTATAAATGTTAATATTGAAGCTCAATTAAGTCATCAATCGAAATATAGACAATTGCCAAATAATAGCAATGCTACTTCTATATTGTCCAAGTCTCTGACTAGTCCAACTAATAACAGAAGTTGTACTGGAGGACTCAGAGTGTTCGGTACAACAGGAATAAGTAGCAGTGGTGGTACAATTACAAACTTTGGTAATAGTCACCAAAATGGTCCTGTTACTCATATACATAACTCAAAAAGTTTATCAAACAGCACACATATTGTAAACAATCAATCAACAATACTTTTACCACAAAAGCATACATCTAATTTGCTGCCAGGCTTTAATAAACTTGCTAATCTTACCAGACACCAACAGCAAATACATAATCAAACTCAACAAATTCCAACATCTGGAGAAATTACGCTTAATAGTAATAGGTAAAATAAAAAATTTTTTCTATTTTATCAATGAACTGATGGAGTAAAACTTGACAATTAGATTCACTGCTATTTTTATTAAAAAAATTAATTGAAAAATACAAATTTTACAAAAACTTCTAATTTTAATATCAAAGATATATTTTTATGATATATATATATATATATAAACATATATAAATATTAGTATAAATTCCAGAAATGTTTTACCAAACTTACTGAAATAATTTGACTAAGACTTTAAAGTAAAAAATAAAATTCTTAACTAATTTATACAAATATTTTCATTCATGAAATTTTCTTAAAATAAAGTTTTGAGTTTTTATATTATAAAGTAAAAATTTGTCTCAGTTTTTATCATTTAGAAAAATTTACGCATAAACATGAAATGTTGGATATAAAATGTTTATAAATCTGTAATCTAATTAAAAAATATATTTTAAGAAATATTTTAAACATTTAAATATAAAATTGTAGGCTTCAAATTTAATTTTTATAAATAGAATTGTTTTAAAAATTGTCAAATATTTTTTAAAACTTTTATCTATTTTAGAACGTCTTTATATAAAATAATGTTTAATTTTTATTATTGTCGTAAGCACCATATTTTACATTGTACAAAATATTATGTTAATATATTTTAACAATACCACAGTATCAAACATTACCAATAAAAATTATTTTACAAATAAAATTTAAATTAATGTTTAAAAAATGTAAAGAGAGAGATAGAGAAAAGTATCTATTATTTGTATTATTTTCATGTTAACAAAAATCTCTTTATTGTCATCAATTATTAATAATTTATTCATTATTAAAGAAATATTTTATTATATAAAAAAAAATGAATATTTTAAATTATAATTAATGATTAAAAATTTAAAAACTAAATGGAATTTAGAAATTTTTAAAGTTTTCTAAGAATTGAAAAATATAAATTAATTTTAATAAAAATTAAGCTAAATATATATATATATTATATAAATATTATATATTTTTTTTTAATGAAATAAAAATGAATAATATTGATAATAATATTTACTTGACTTTTTTATTTGATAATTATTTTAAATATAAATATTCATCAGAATAATTTTATAATTTTCATATAAATATCAAGAAATTCCTTAATTTAAATTATATTATTTATTATTGTTATATTAATGATTAATATTTAAAATGCATAAGTATTAATAAGTAAATTTTATTTAAAGTTTTATTTAACTAGATAAAATTATGAAGTTGAATTAGTTTAGATATTTCATTTATTAATATAATAAATGTTTAAATATATATATATGTAAATTTAAAATATATATATAAGTAAAAACTAATCTTTGACGATACTTGATTTAAATTAAATGAAATATAAGTTTTTAAATATTAAAGTTTTATTCTTTTAAAAATTTTTTAAAATATGATAATTATTATAAATTTTCAGTGAAAAGTTGGAGATGGAAGTGGATGCAGTGCAAAGTACACCATGTGATGGTAAAACGCAACAACAGTTAGTACAAGGAAATAAAACAAACTCATTGGCAATGGAAGTGACATGATGCCTACTCTCAGCACCCCTGTTACTACCATTACGTCACTGGGGGCTTTGCTAACCTTACCTTGCCAACGTATGTCTTATTTTGGCATTGAAAATAGACTACTTGTTTTGACATTAATTGTGGTATGGTTATGCACATTCACAGGGACGTGTTGTACAACTGTTTCATGACAACTACTTTGAAGTAATGATAGAATACTTGCAATAAGAAAACAATATGACCCCTACTGATTAAAACAGTATTCAAATTTACTATAAAATTTTATAATTCAATGTACAAATCTTAACTTTTTCATTGTTATTTTAATTTAATAACTTACAATTGTTGATGACGGATGTTACGTAGAAGAAATACGCTACCTCTATCCTGGAGATTATGAATCATAACATAAGCTTTTAAATACAATGTTTTTAATAATAAAACTAAAATTTTTGTATTCTTTATCCAATTATTAATTATGAATAAACTTTATTTATTGTACTTTTTATTACGTTAATGATAATTTAAAAATAATATATAATTGATGTTTTAACATTGTATTTAAAAATACTTATATTCTTCTTCATTTAGTCACTGATTCATTACATTTTAACCTGTTTAGTCTTCAAAGTATATAAATGAATATTATGATTTTCTAGATATTCCCGTTTTATATTAGTAAATTTAAGGAATTTATAAAAAAGGAATACTTTATAACATTAAACTAATAATTTATAAAAGAATCTTCACTTCAATGAAATTAGATCATGAAAATATTTTTATGAATTTTTCATATTATAATAATATCATTATTAATGACTCAATAAGAAAAAATATGTTAAACGACAATGACATTATAAAATTTTAGTGTTTACAATTTATTTGTTATATTTGTATATCAACTAATAATTTGAAGACAAATGTTCTTCTACGTAACGATTATATTCTCCTACTATTTCAGTACATCAGCTCTGAAAAAGTAAATATATGTACGTGCGTAAATATGAAGATTTAGAATAAAAACTAAATAAAAGAGTTTTGCATTCCTAATTTAAATTATATCAAGGCTGATGCATTCTCTTTTTTTATTTGTTTACATTTTCTTTGAAATCTCTTATGTGTACAACTTTTAAAGAATTTAATATTGAAAATATTTTCATTAGTTTCATGAATATGATTTAGTTCATAATTTACACTAATTAAGTGCATTGATTTTAATAAAATAATAAATTAACCATTTGAAATACCAGGAAAACAAATTGTTATCAATGTGTTGCATTTTTCAATCAACTTTTTATGTAAGATAACATAAAATTTCATAAGATCTTTTATTTTATTTATTATTTAATAAATATATGGAATATTTAGTAAAAATAAGTAATAGAATTAATTATGATTCAATTTTCTTTTCACACTTTTAAATGTATGTATCTACATTTGAAAAAGCAATATTTTTTAGAAAAATTTGTCTAAAATAAATTATTTTGAGTGGCTGAAAAAATGTACATTGTATGAATTTGAGTATGATTTAACTTGCTGAGTTAGAAAAATAATACATTTAATTTAATTTTCGCATACTTTAGTAACAAATTTTATCTAAAAAGGAGTCGATCATCAGTTACGAAATTAATAGTGTAAACTAAAAACTGTTACAAATGTTCTAAAAGCAGAGAACCTTCAATTATATGGAAGCAAAAAAAAAAGAAAACATAAAATGTATATATAAAGATAATTACGCTTACTATATCTCTTACATATAGGAAATTAATATAATAAATGTAATTAATGTTGTGGTAGGCGCACAGCGATGTAAAAGAAAAATTATCAATAATTCGAATTGATTTTAGGAGTAATAAAAAAATTTTATCCTAGTTTTATAGAATGAATTTAAGAACTTGTCGAATTTTTAGTTATTTTGTCAAGAAACTTGCTTGTTTATGATGTACATTATTGCGCGAACAAGTTTTACACGCGTTTCTTTGATCTTGTAAATAATTTCTTAAGCACTATTCAATGTGAATAATCTTTGCAGATTTGATCGTAGATTATAAAATATATTATGAATTTGTATTAAAAATAAATTTCATAAATAAACTTAAAAACAATTTTAACTGTGGTTTGAAGAAACTAACAACAGTGTTTTCTATATTTTTAACTATATGATTCAATATCTGCAAAGACAAATATAAAAAAAGCTTTTTGTAAAGTTCTCATATAGTTTTTATTTTAAACAAAAAAAAACCTGTATAAAAATATCTGTTGACTTAGTTGAATGATTCAGCAAAAAAAATTTAATGGTATACAGAATTTTTGTATAAAAGTAAAGAAAAAAATTAAGATATGCTAGTTTATTTCAAATATGTCATTTTCCTTATGCATGCATCAATATACAATAAAACAAAAACTAGTTAAAATGTAGAAAAAAGTCCCTCCAAATATAAAGACTGTGACGGGTAATTATAAATATATTTTATTTGGTCGATTTAGAATTTCAACTATTTTGACAAGCACTTGTATTCATTTCATTGATTATTTAATAAAATTATCAGTTGTACCAAATAAAAAGCAATTATCAATGCTTTCTTTATAGAATAAATAGTATAAATATTAAATACAAATCAAGTGAAATTAAAATTTTTTTTCCTAATAAGCTTATCTAAATTTTGGATTTCTTATTAATATGTTCCATTTATAGTAAATAATTTATAGCGTGATATTATTCTTTTTAACTATCTGTAAATTATTTTTAATTATGGAATACAAGTAGACATTTTAAGTTAAAATAAAAATTAATATAATTTTAATTTATACATTAAAATTATAAAATGATTAAATTACAAACTACGAAATTATTTTAATCATGTACTCAAATTATTTATTCATTCATAAATTCCTCACATGCCTTTCTCCATTTTTTTGGTATTGTTTGTGTATAAAAAATATTTAAATTTCAAAAATTAGTAGTATTAGTACTTATACAATTTTAATTGCTATCTTTTGAAGATAATATTTATGTATTCAATAAAATTAGTAATATTAAAACATTCTTATTTTTTCACATTTAACTTTGCTTATAATTTCTACAATTACAAAGAAAATTCTGTATAATAGCTAATTATTAATTTGAATAATAGTAATAATAAAAAATTATAAATTAAATACTACATTTAGGCATGCTACATCTTCAAATAGAAAAATTTTTATTTCTAAATGCCTTTAAACAACAATTTATAATCAAATTTATAAAAATTATAATTTTTTTTTATAACATTCTACTATTTCTTCAGACTTCATTAATATATAAAATACAAGCACCAAGTAGTGAACAAAAAACTGTATACACAAAGATGCACTCAATTCTGAAAAAAATAAATGTTTGATCAATAATGTTCCAAATTGTGACAGATGCTATTTTTAGCTCTATAACTTTAATTTATAAAAATTTGAGTATAAAATAATTAATATTAAAAACCTATTTAAGATTCATTCTAAACAATAACATGTGATACCATTAGAAAGTTACTCAAAAATGTCAGTTTATTAAGAATATGGAAAATTAGAGTTATTTAATAGTGATATAAATAATAATTCAATAGCTTTTTAAAAGTAATTAATTAATTAAACGGTATACCAAATGAATATAAACAGTATTTGCAATTGAAAACCTGAACGAATATATAGAAAAGATTTTTAACAATGAATGATAAAAAGCAAGCAGTATTCCAAGCTTGATTATAATAAAATTGTGTATAGAAAAGAATTATTGTAAAACATTAAGATGATTATAATGACCTTGGAATAAAAAGTAGAAATACATAAACATATATATGTCAAAATAAAGTTGTAATAAGTCTCATGTGACAATTAATTTATCAACTAATCATATTTTTCTATATATTGTTTTTAATATATAATATTATTTTATATCTAATGATATAAAAATGAAATATTTATAAGAGTACTATTTTTATTTGTATACAAAAATTTTTTATAAATTTTATTTTTTTGCAGTCTTACATTATAATTATTTTATATTTTTTATTACGATATTTTATACTATTTTATAATGTATAATTTCATTCTTAAACTTTTAATGATTTTCTTTCTTAGAATATACATTTTTTTATCAAAGTTTTTGTTTGTGATTTAAAGACTATTTGCTTAATCTCTTGTTTAAGTTTTTCCAGTTTGAAGTTTTACAAGAAGAAATCAATATATTAATTATTAGTAATATAATTATTAAGGTTCTCTTACAATTTTTTTATTCTATACTTATTCTAATGTTTTATTAATATTTTATCCAGTTAATACATTGTTTATTGATTAAACATATTAAACTTCTTAATCCCAATCTTTTTAATTTATGAGTTATTTAAAATTTTATTCAGCTTTAAAGAAATTTTTAAGAAATTATTTTTTATTAAATTTATGCTTTAATTTGAAATTACAATAAAATATAATAACTTAATGTATTTTTATATTTATATATTTTTAATGTCAATTATTTTTAATTAAATACTTGTAGTTTTTTTAAAAAATTAAAAAAAGAATACAATTGTAATAGAGAACTATATGTAATTCAAATTTATATATACTAATGAAAAATAGAAATTTTAAAAATTCAGAATTTTTTAAAGTTTAACACATTCTAATGCAAATGATGCATGCGCGTGTATATATATATATATATATATATATATACTTACGCATTCATATAGTAGCAGAAATCACAAAAAGCTGGGCATTCAAATATTGGAACATTTTTACCGTTCAATCACCAATCCTTTGAAACTCCCATCTTACGAATGCAAAATTTCTAATATATACGAATAAATAAAGCTTGAGTGGATTCGAAAACATAGAATAGCAGATATTTATTAAAATATAATTAATCACATTAGTACTTGAGCAGAAAACAAAAACGAAAAAAATATAAAATAGTACATTTAAATTTGGTATCAGCAATAAATAAAAAGATATTTTTAGGTCTTAACTATTCGTAATATAAATAGATACGCTTTTTCCTTTTCTGATTCTTCGTTAATGTTAAAATTTATTGTTAGAAAAAAAATGTAGATGTTTAATAGTGGTTTTGTCACTGTTCTTGAAGATTAAATAAATTTGGCGTGCCTGTTGAAATTGTAAAATTAATAGCAATTTTATTAATCTTTAATTAATAATTAAATTTATAATTTATTATAATAATAATATTAGTGTAAAGCTTGAATTCGTTTATAATAAAAATTGAAAATTTATTTACTTGGAAAAATATATTATGAATATTTTTAATATTAAAATTTGTCACTGTCCAGATAGGCTTAAAAATTGTTTGACTAAGTGCTTAAATATTAATTGACTCGGAAATTATATTGATTATTGACATATTGAATAGTTTTAATACTATTATTTAACAAAAATTTTGTAAATAACCCGTATTTTCGTTTTCTCCAAAATTTTTGAAATTTAAGTCTTTACAGGCACTTAGCAACGTATTCGTGATTTTTGCAGTCCTATAAGTTTATTTTGTATCTTTTTTTTTAATTGGCTCTTATTTCATGATGGAGATAATAAATCGGAACTACTTATCTGAATTAGTCTCAAAAGTAAAATAGTTGTTATTACAATATTTATAGTTTGATCAAGTATTAAAACTAATATATAAACTTATTTTCTAGGTATTTAATACATAGAAATTCTTCGTAAGCATTATTATTTAAGTAATAGTCATATTAAATATGCTTATCATTAAGTAATTATGAACATCTATGTATTGTGCTGATACTAGTTCCATTTCTATTTTCGCGAATGATTTATATTGCAGAATACTTGATAATAAACATTATTTGATTTATAACAGATAATTAGATTTATAACAGTTATTCTTCAAATTAATTTTAAGATTTAGTGTTTTTTAGTGTAATTAAAAAATTTGGTGTTTCTGACTATATTGCAGTACTTTACATTGGTATTTACCTATAGCATTTAGAAAATAAATCTGGCTCATTATAGTGCATATATACTTATATTATATATATTATATACAAAAACTTATATATATAAAAACGTATATTATATTATGACTTTTTACTAATATATTTATTATTTTTTTACTTTTATAAAAACAAACTTTAATCCCAAACTGTAACAGTAATAAATTTACATTTCAAGATTATAAAAAACTTATCAGATATTAAATGAAAAATAAATTAAAAGCAATTAATTAAATGTTTTTAATATAAATTAAAGTATATACTTCAAAACATAGAAAATATATTGTTAATTAAACATTTAAATGAATTATATAATGTATTACAGGTGCTAGTGCCAATATTTAATATCTTATCTAAATATTTTTGAAGCTAATAGAAATTTATTTATTTGATACATTGATAAATAATTAAAATTATAATACGTTCAAACTTTCGCGAAAATTCATATATCATTATTTAATTCTGTTCGAGATACCGTTAGAATTTCGATCGTCTCTACATACTACCTTTTTGTTTGAAAATTCTTTAGACTGTCATATGTTTATGAGTACCAGATTTGTCTCCAAAACCTACGAATATGACTAGAAAATTCATCAAGTACTCTTTTTTGACCTTTTACGATCCTGTTTACTCTGAATGCACCTCGAAAGTTCTATGATAATCAATGTGACCACCACATGTTTTATAATAGGAGCCTAATAAAATCAACGGACAAACCTTCTAGGAATCGTAGCGTAGTTGTCAGATCTCGTACTATTTTCATAACGTACTCATACAAAATTTGAAAATAATAAACAACATGCGACGTTTCAATTGTAGTGCAACAGCGAGAGCCGCAGGACGACACTTGAAAGCATAGCCATCAGTTCGTTGCCACCACTCCTTCAAAGGGTGTTGACAATACTTGTCAAGGGCGCCAATAACAGCATAATTATCGGCTGTTATCCAATCACCGAAACTTCTCATTCTCATAGAAGTCTAAGATGACCACCCCTTCTCAAGGAGCGGGGTGTAGTCATTCAGTTAGACTGTACTCGCGCTGCGCGTTAGAAATCTCTCAGACTTATTAGTCTCTTTAAAATACTCTTTAGATTGAATAGTAAAATGCAGTGATCTTACAAAGAGTTTCTCAAGCATCAGTGATTGATACTATACATAGAAGCTTTAATCCTACTAATACATAATCGCTACAAGCCAAGTTACATAAACGGAAGCACGGTTTCACGGTGTTTAATTTACGATTGAACGCCACATACATTTTTGGCCTCATTGCACATACCTAGTAAGTATCAACATACAATAGAACTAACAGGCCAAAGGCAAACATAATTACGAGGCAAATAATACCAATAGTACTCATCAAATCTTAACACTATATTAAATTAGAATAAATCACACACAGTTCATGTAATTAATAGAATCATTCGACACTTAGTGGTATTCAATTTACGCCTGAATATTGCTATAGCACAGAATACAATTCAAGAGAAAGACAATATTATATTTGTGCATATATTATCAAATAAGGGCAGTTATAGTATTATATACGAGTTCTGCGACTTCGTTTCTTTATACCTTGCTATCTTTCCCCTTCCCCTACCGGCCTCTCATTTTGAGGAGTATATACACTCGAATTAATTCTCGAACAAATTCAGTGATAAAATAATTACTATTGTCTTAATATTACAAGTTATTCTTTTTATTAAAAATAAAACAATATAAAAGTTTATTAAATTGTTTATGGTTACAAAATGATATATTGAAAGTTATTGTAATTAGGTAATCTATGAAACATGATTTTTTTGTATGAGAAATTGCTAACTCGTGTAAATTATTATTGAAATTTAAGTATAATGGTAATTTTGTAAATATATTAATCTGTTGCATTCATAAAATTTAAAAAATAATTAAAAATTTAGATTTAAAATATAAACACTAATATTAACGGAAATTTTCTTTTTATTGATATAAAAAATTAAATTTCAAAAAAAAAGTAGAATTTTTAATTTAGTATTTTTTAACATTGCTAAAATTTTTCAAATTGCTAAAACTGGATAATATATTAATTTATTGCTCATAATTGTATACAGTATTAATGAAATTATTAAAAATATAAAAGAAAATTATAAAATTGATAAATTTATTAAAAAGTATTTATTATTTAGAATATTTTATCTTTAAATTTTTATAACTAAATTATTACATCTATATAATGTTTAGATGTTAATTATATTATTATGGTATTTTACCATATAATTATAATTAATTATAAATAAATAATATTCAATGTTTGTATATATAAACAAAATAAGACTTCTTATCAATATATTAATATAAGGATCTTTTAAAAAGAAATATTACATTAAAAATAATTCATAGGCTTTAAGAAGATACAAAATTTACTTCTCTTTATATTATGTTACCTAGTACAACAGGTGATTCCTGTGTGATATTCGTATTTGGTTTCAGACCACGTATGCTAAGATCATAAACTACTTCTTCAATTTTTTTGACATTGTACTTTAGGCTATCAAAACGTTTTCTTAATGCATCATTTTTTAAATTTAAAAGTCGGAAGCCTGCATTTAATTCATTAACAAAATGTGCGATTTCCATTGGTTGATGATAATCACCATTGGTAACACTATTAATAGCGTAACGACTCTAAAAGCAATTAATATTATTCATAATTTTTCAATTAACATAATTTCTTTATTCTGTACTTACCAATTCATTGGAAAGTTCTAACAAACCGATTAAAAAGTCTTCCAAATCCAAGTGAAATCCATCCTCACTTTTGTGTTTAACTAAAATAAAATACATTTAATAAATTATGTAATGCTTTTGTTAAAATAAAACTAATCAATTTATAATTTACTTCCTAAAATTTCTGCTACAATTTCTTTAGTTACAAGAATTCGAATTTCTAAGTATACAACAAGAGAAGCAAGATAACATAGTTTTTGTGTGATTGATTTCCATTCAAAATGAAAACGATAATACTGATCTCTTGGTACAATAACTGCAAGTTTTTCATAATATTTACGTATATCTTCAAATAATGTTCGTGCCTTAGTACAATAATGAGCAACAACTATAAATACGAGGAAAATAATTAATTTTAGTATATAAAATTGTGACATAAAAAAAAACTTACTTATATTATCTTCTGTATGTTTATTATGAATATGTTGCAAAATAATTACAATATCTCTAGTAATTTTTTCAATTTGTTTTACATTGTTTCGAATTTCCTAAAATTGTTATAATTTAAATTTTTACTAAATTATTAATCAAATAAATTATAAGCATATATTAACTTTAATTATAAAAACTAAACATTTATATTACAATAACATGCAATTGCTTATTCCTATATTTTACTTATAATAAAAAAACAATTGTATTCACCTCTCGTGTTTCCAGTTCATTATTTAAATGATCTTGAAATAATTTAAAAATCTCTGCTACAGTATCGCTCATATTCTAATATAAAAAAATATTTACTTGTTTAATAATATTCTGCAACAAGAATCACTTCTCAAATTTTAGATAGTAAAACATATTATGTATTTGAGTTTGCGCGGTAGTTTGAATCTATTAACTCAGTTTCTAAAAGTAGAAAATATAGAAACAGAGTATGTTTACAAATTAACTAACGAATTATTTTTTAAGTTAGTCATTTTATATATCAAAAGTTAAATGATTTATTATGCAATACAAAAAATTGAGTGATATATAAAAGATCTGGGATCATAATTAATGGGACCTTTTTTAAGGCATGCGCAATAGATGTTTATACTAATTCGTAAAGCATATAATTTCAATAGAGAGCAGTACATAGAATTTAAATTTTAAATCAATAACATTATTTGAAGCAAATATTATCTATTACATTTTATTTATAAATAATATAAATACTAAACTAAAAAATATTTGGGTGTCGGAAATTAAACCAAGTGAGAATTCTTATCAAGATGGTATAGAGGTGAGGCAGATCTTGGATGTGGAGAAATAGTAGCGTGGAAATAAATGAAATCGTAGAAGTCGTAATATTGTTAAATGCCTTTATTGGCCTTTATTGCTTAAATTGCCAGCGAGAGAGCCTAGTCGTATATAAATCTCTGAATGACGGTTGTTCGAGATTCTGTCAACAAATCTCGTGTGAGTTTGTTTAGAATCACGACCTTCTCTTTCTTAAAATTCTCACGCGACTCAAGTAGAAAATGTAAATACAACAGACTGAAAAAAGGCTTCGCAGTTCAGTTCGAATATAGCGATTATTGTTCCCTGTTCTTACCATAAGTTATATTCAAGCCAGCAGTAATATTAAAATCTGTGTTATCTTGAGACTTGTGATATTGTAACAGTTTGTGATTATTCGATTCAATCAATTCGAATTGGAGACACGATTCAAATTAGGTACTAGGGCTACTATCCTGCGAATCCCTGTTCTTCCTAAACAATTCATCTCAGTTGACACCCAACACAGTAATAAGCGGACATTAAGACTAACAGGAACGGATCTAGACTTACGCCATTTCTACTCTCATACATCAGTTTCCGTAGTGCAACATTTATACCGGCACATTTCAGCACAATCAACATTCACCAATTCTGTAATTACTCCGTATCTATTTATATATTTATAATTTAATAAACCTAATTTTAGTCTCTAACGACAAGATCTGCTCAGTACATAACACCCATTTCTATCACCTTTCCTTTTACTATCTGTGTCTCCTGATTACATCTGGGAGAGAAAACACATACGGGAAAAATTGCGAATAAAATATCATTAGCGAGAAAAAATGGCACTCGATGCATTTTCCAGTCATGGTCATAGGCTTGGGACGCATCTGGCAATCATAAACATTGTTCAAGATTCCGACAGATCCTCGGATCTTTCTCAGCCTTCTTAAATTGGTCACAACGTATTATAAATTATAATTGATTTGGAAACTAATTTATATTACTCGACCGCCTAATATTTACTTAGCATTCGTTACGTTATGCTTTAAGAAGGCGCCTTTTTGACCGGATGTATAAAAAATACA